>OX388325.1:12185950-12351145 GCA_947579605.1 Athripsodes cinereus | reverse complement strand
GCCTCAAAGGAAGAAAAGCCTTGGCCCAAAAAATATTGTCTGCTTAAATAATATAAACGAGACTGAAAATATCTTCACGAAAATGGACTCAGGACTACCTACCAGGATTTCTAAAATAATGCTCCATACGAATAATAATTTTCACATTTTGTCACTCTTCATTATTTTTGTCTAGCTATCAACGAGTATATCTCTAAAGGTGCAACTTTTTTGTTCAACTATGTTCAACTCCGTGATACAGGATAGACGATGTTCCAGGCTAGGTAATATCCTGAAAATGCTAATTGGCCAAAAAGAGCACCGGTCTTCCATCCGCAAGGATTCGTTAGCCCGTGATTTCCCTCTTTCACAATACACCGTTCTTATAACGACAGCAGCAGAGCGCAGGAAATATCGTAGAAAGAGGTGACGCAATTGGCGCAGAGTCGCTCTGAATGGAGGAGGCTGGTTTCTGTCCTGTCCTCCCGAGAGGAGCGTTGATGATGATGATGATGATGTTGAAATATTTATCCTATATATATATTACTTCAATTTAATTTTATTTTCATATAAAACACTTTAAAAATAACATTATTGTGAGACCAAACAGTATACAATACTTATAGGCAAATTGGGTAACTCCATCAATTATAGCATTTATTTTTCAAAATCTATCACAGAAAATTGGGTAACTCCAAAAAAAGCCTACAAAACCATTATAAACATAATTATGCCATGGTTATTGTGTTACGAACATGTATCTACATCATGTAGATATTTTAGAATAAGGAAAATAACAATAATAATATGCATAACAAAAATATTTAGTTTTTTGTCCGCCCTGTAAAGTAGTTATTTTGGAGTTACCCAATCTGCGAATTAAGGTATCGTTATGACAATTTTCGGCTTATCTCTTCTAACAACCGCACATTTTGTCATGACTTAATTAATTTTTTTTTCTATTTTGACAGTTCTTCCTAAGGCACATCCTCATTGTCTGCAAGCAATGATATATCGAATCATGTCAACCCTTTCTCCATTTATGTATACTCTTGTCCAGTTTTTCATTCATCAATGGCATACATCAATTGTCTGCATGCAATGCTATATCGAATCATGTCAACCCTTTCTCCATTTATGTATACTCTTGTCCAGTGTTTCATTCATCAATTGTCTGCAAGCAATGCTATATCGAATCATGTCAACCCTTTCTCCATTTACTTATGTATACTCTTGTCCAGTTTTTCATTCATCAATGGCATTCATCAATTGTCTGCATGCAATGCTATATCGAATCATGTCAACCCTTTCTCCATTTATGTATACTCTTGTCCAGTTTTTCATTCATCAATGGCATTCATCAATTGTCTGCAAGCAATGCTATATCGAATCATGTCAACCCTTTCTCCATTTATGTATACTTTTGTCCAGTTTTTATTTCTCTTTCATTCATCAATGGTTTAAATATTAAATACTTTTGTCTTAATAATAATAATAATAATAATAAACTTTATTGTACAAAATATTTAAACAAAAAGAATGAGATTAGGTACAACATGGTATATACAAATATTTTGCACAATGGGCGAGTTTATCGCAGGGACGCGATATCTTCCAACTAACCCAATAAAGTAAAACAAGTAAACAATGATAAAAAATGGAAACAATTATAAAAAGTCTTACACCTTGTTCGACTATTTTCAAAAAGTATTTTAAAAAGGTATTTTAAAAAAGTATTTTGAAAATACGTATTTTGTATTTAAATACCATTTTGAAAAGGTATTTAGTATTTTGTATTTGAAATACAAAAATTCAAAAGTATTTGTATTTTGTATTTAAATACTTTTTTGAAAGTATTTTGCACATCTCTGGTAATAACTACTTGATTAGTTTATAACTAATTGCTTTATACTTTTTTTTTTAAATTATTCCATTATCTAACTTTCTGAGCTTGTATACTTCCCAAATAGACCATTAAAGGATGACGTCACAGAAAAATCAATGAGGGGCATCAGGCATCCCAACACAACAGACGATTACGGTGTAATATTAGGTGGAACGCCTAAAGAATACCTAATAATTAAAAAAAAACTGTCAGTGTCGATTTTGTTATTATTTTGTCGTCTGACTTTCTTTTTTTTCTCTTATGGCATAACATCCTACAAGGATGATTTGCGCAATCTGACTGTTTGCCCCCCAAGCAAAAGCAAATCCATAGACAAGACCACGTGACCTTTAATGGTCTATACTTGTTACAAGTTTATATCCTAAATTTATCCAAACGAATTCACTGAATCAGCATCAGAAATTATAAATGACAATTACGCAGAAATCGAGTATATTTTCTGAGACTATAATTCTTATTTTGTTACACATTTTGAAAACATAGTAACATACAGTACATGAACACTATGAATGCGTACTGGCATTGTGTAGGTACTTTCAAAATATGCGTCGTCGACTGATCACTCGGTGACTGTCTGAACGCAGCCCAAATGCGACGCACCGAACAAAATTTATTTCTTACAAAATGGTCGTCCTTCCCCTCCCCGCGCAGCTACAAAATGTTTACCAAAGTGTCTGTCCATTACTCTATTTAGGTCCATGTAGATTTCCATAGAATGAATTATTATTGTACTCAGCTCGGCAGTGTGACCAGGTTTGGTAGTTTCTTACTTTTTTGGTAGTTTTTGAGGCATTTGCAAATATGTTAAGTAGTTTTTATTTCTTTGGTAGTTTTTGGTAGTTTTTAGTAGTTTTTTGGTAGTTTTTGTATTTAGTCGATAATTGGTAGATAAATTATCGGGTATTTGGGAAAAGTACCCTATATTTACTACTTAATTCGAAAATAATTGTCGGTACAAATACCGGGTAAATTTTAGAAAAAGGTACTGCGAGAAAATATTGTTGAATAAAACCGAGGAGTTTTTGAAATACTTCAAATTCCTATACCATTTTAAAATTCGGTGACGGGGGGGTAGAAATTTAAGCGAGTAACAAATTATCCGAAAAGTAACAACAGTCGGTACAAATACCCGTTAGGTTGTAAAAAAAGGTACTGTGATAAAATATTGTTTAAGAAAACCGAGGAGTTTTTGAAATACTTCAAATTCCTATACCATTTTAAGCATTTAGTAGTTTTTGACTTCCCCATTTAGTAGTTTTTGAAAATAAAATCTGGTCACACTGCAGCTGGGTCATTACATTTCAAATCACCAAGAAAAAATGCAAAAAGTAACCCATCACTTCCGATTTTTATGATTTTTTATTTACAAGTTGCTATGATCAAGTTATGAAACCATGCCAAATTTTCTCTGCGGTAAAGGTTTTATTGCATGAAAATGCTTATACAGTCTTAAATTGTACAAAAAATAGGAGTTTTGCAAAAAACAGTTAGCAGAATTTAAAAATTTGTGTCCAATACGAGCATCATAGAAAAGGAAATTGTGGTCACAAGAGGAAAATCACTCCCAGTGAACAAAGAAATCTGGTGAAAATGGCATCAAACAATCGATAAGTTACTTCTTAGGTCCTGTGTAATCAATTTAGTGAAGCTGGACTCAAGGTATCTGCAGTAACTGTGAGGAGGAGACCTTTTGAATGTGGGCTAAAAGGACGTCGACTAAGAAGAAAATAAAATATTACACTTGAAATGCCCAAAAAGAGGCTGGAGTGGGCTAAAACCCTAGAAAATATGTCCAGTGAAGACTGGAGTACAATGAATTAGGTGTTTTTACTTTACAATTTAAGACTGTATAAGCATTTTCATGCAATAAAACCTTTACCGCAGAGAAACTTTTTGGTAATTTATCACATTTTTTCCCCATTTTGAAAAAATATTAAGATACTTTAAAAAAACGATATATTGAAAAAAGAATTATAAATAAATAAACATCTTTTGATAAAAATCTACAAGAATACTTATTATTGAAGAGATTTAAACATAAAAATAAAAAAAAAATGGAAAAATACCTCAAGAGGACGTCCACGCAACTGCTGGAACGCTTTGTTACTAAATGACAAAATCATGAATTTCCATGTCTTCTAATGTTGCCAACGCTCTAGTAAAAAAATACGGTATTGCTAATTACGAAAATGGGTTAAAATATAGCCCAATGTCAGTTCTTTACATTTCAGAAAACTTTGTTACGATATTTATAGAAACATAGAAGATATTTGAAGACAAATACAAAAAAAATGGTTATTTGAAACTCTAGTCTAATAATTTGAACACGTCTGTATTTGAAAATATTTGCTTGTGGACAAACATGTCCCAATAAATAAGTAGGTAACTTGGAAAGTATTTGACCTAGATCAAAAAAAAATTGGTGTTGTTTCATAGCTTGGTCATAGCAACTTGTAAAAAAAAATCATTGACTCAGAAGATATTTTGTAGAATAACGAAATATTATTTTTATAGTTATTATGATAGTATCTATTGTTTCCAAAACTACATTAATTATTGTTGTTTAATATTTGTTTTTAACGGCTTTTAGCCTTTATATTATACTGTAACAAAATACAAATATAACAAGTTTAGATGACATACCAGTTACCTATTTATTTGTTTACTGCATCTCTACAGAAAACTAAGGACCCACGTAATAAGCAAAAATTTCACATGTCAATGCACAGAGGACATGTTTGTCCATAAGCAAATATATTCCAATAAGCCTTAACACTTTTAATTCTATTTATAATTTATTTTATTAATGAAAAATTATTTCTTGATTGCTTAGTACCCTTTAGTTAGTAGGTATCCACAATACAAGATTCATACCTCAATTTGGGACTAGCTCGACCTGTGCCAATTGTCCATACATGTTCTAAAAAATATGGTAATATTTCAAAGCTTAAAAAATATTGAATCCCATATGCATCATGTCTCAAATACATTTGATTAAGGCACAGCATAATTCATTGTCCAACGCAGTTTCGACATTTCATATACAATACACTCGTAATGTACATCATAAGGACATATATTTTTTTAATACTTTTAAGTGTTTTGTAGATGTCACATAGTTATAAAACTCAATTGCAGTAATATTTATCCATCACACTTCAATGAATCGGCAACACATTCTGATTCCCTGATGGAAAGATTTCGGTCTTCGAGTGGAAAGTCTATGGTTCAAATATGGCTGCCAATCTACTCTATCTTCACAATATAAGTAATTATTTTATATATAGGTATCAGGCAGTGTGTTAAAACAAGAATTTGGGTTTCTGTTGATCGTAAATCAAGTTACGTGTTTTGAATGTGAAATGTCTGAAAATATCTTAATAATTGGCGCAGAGAGGACATCTGTAAGTTTTATCATTTGTAAAAAGTTATGTTATGGTGTATATCCAATAAATGTAACGAGTGTAGCTTTTTATGTAGACATAAATAGATTTACGAGTCCAATTACACTATCTCCGATGATGAATATTGTACTAAAAAGTGAGGGTGTACAACAGGCGAACTGCGGCTCAGGCAAGCAAAAAACCACGAATTTTCTTTCATAACCTATTAGATTGACCTTTTAGGTACACTTATAAAGAAAAAACAATTTGGTAAACATACTGCCTCTCCTTCATATTTAACTTTGAAAAAGTCATGTTTTCTAACCTCAAAATTTGCGAATAATATTTATTTAAATTTTTTGAAAACAACATATCACATCAAAATATTTTTTTAAATCATCTGTACATATCACAGAATAAATGGTAAAAATACCACAAGAAAATATTAAGTATTAACTGAGCTATGATTTTTTTTCTCTTGAGCGGCACAACGTCGATGTTGACAAAAACGGACCTCGCCGGTAAACTTTGAACCCCGATAACTTGGAAAGTATTTGACCTAGACCAAAAAAAATTGGCATGGTTTCATAACTTGTTCATAGCAACTTGTAAATAAAAAATTATAAAAATCGGAAGTGATGGGTTACCTAGGCTTGGTGAAATGACGTGAAATACCCCAGCTCGGCTTCTATACTTTAGTATATTTATTTTATTATTCTATGGTGTGTCTGCGTTCGTGTGTATTACTTATCGGCCTTTATTATATCACAACAAATTGTGACCCACAGTAATAAGTTAAGTAAATATTCCTAAAATATCATTACTTTTAAGTTATTACCTCGAACATAATGGAGGGAACTAATACTAGTGTGAGTGAACATAGCATTGTAGACTGCCAACAGGATAAGTGCGTCTTGTGTGACATGCAAATATGTGTAACTGAGGATGACGAAATCGAAGCCTTTTTGGCGAATATCGAAGTGAAACGTGAATCTCTTGAGGAAGAAAGCTGTGACGTTAGATATGCAATTCCGTATGGTGATATTGATATACATGAACCTGATATAAAAGTTGAATGTGAGAGAGCCAACAATGCAACAGTGGCCAGTACATCCTCCCCGCCTATAGAGTGTACACCAGGTCCAAGTAATCAAACTCATGTAAAAGAAACGAGTCGTGAAAATGCTTGCAACGTCAAAAGGACGAGTTCGATAAAAAAGATAGAAGTTAATAAAAGTTCATTCGAGTGTAATATTTGTATGAAAACGTTTAGAAAGCCTAGCAAGTTAAAAATTCATAAAAGAATTCACAGTGGTGAAAAACCTTTCGAGTGTGATATTTGTATGAAAAAATTTAGTCAATCTGGTTCTTTGAAAACCCATAAAATGATACACAGTGGTGAAAAACCTTTTGAGTGTAATATTTGTACGAAAAAGTTTAGTCGATCTTCTCATTTGATAACGCATAAAAGAATTCACAGTGGTGAAAGACCTTTTGAGTGTAATATTTGTATGGAGAAGTTTACTCATTTTAGTAGTTTAAAAACTCATAAAAAACTTCACAGTGGTGAAAAACCTTTTGGGTGTAATATTTGTATGAAAAAGTTTAGTCGATCTGGTGATTTGAAAACTCATAAAAGAATCCATAGTGGTGAAAAACCTTTCGAGTGTAATATTTGTATGAAACAGTTTAGTCGATCTGATACAATGAAAATTCATAAAAGAATTCACAGTGGTGAAAAACCTTTTGAGTGTAATGTTTGTAAGAAAAAGTTTAGTAAATCTTGTAGTTTGAAGACTCATAAAAGGATTCACAGCGATGAAAAGCCTTTTGAGTGTAATATTTGTATGAAAAAATTTAGTCAGTTATCTAATTTACAAAGACATAAAAGGATCCACAGTGGTAAAAAGTGTTTTGAGTGTAATATTTGTATGAAAAAGTTTAGTCAGTCATCTAATTTACAAACACATAAAAGGATTCACAGTGGTAAAAAACCTTTTGAGTGTAATATTTGTAAGAAAAAGTTTAATCGATCTGATCATTTGATAACTCATAAAAAGATTCACAGTGGTGAAACACCTTTTTAGTGTGATATTTGTATGGAGAAGTTTACTCATTTTAGTAATTTAAAATCTCATAAATGAATTCACAGAGGTGAGAAACCTTTTAAATGTATTATTTGTATGAAAAAGTTTAGTCGATCTGATGATTTGAAAACTCATAAAAAAATCCATAGTGGTGAATAACAATTGGAGTGTTATATTTGTATGCCAATTTTCGGACATTACAGTCATTTGGTAAAACATAAAAGAATTGATAGTGGTGAAAACTTTTTGCTCTAATTGTGTTTTTCACTTTGTTGTAAAATTCTGGAATGACAACTTCGCTCATGTTCTTTCTTCCGGGGACCTGATATTTGAGCTTTAAGATGTGCATTAGTTTTTGAAATCCACTATTTAAGAACATGTTTATTTTGTTGATTAGTTTTGAATAAATAATTTAGGACTATTATTGTATTACCTACTCTGTAGGGCTTCTCTTGACAAAATCTAAATACGATCTTGATCTTTGTTGTAAGACGCGCGAAGTGACTATATTAGTCAAAAATACGGTCATACCAATCTCATGGTATTTTTTACCATAGTCTCTTCGCGCGTCTTATGATTAAGTTCAAGACTAGATTAAGATTGTGTCAAGAGCAGCCCTGCAGTATGTAATAATGCATGGTTTATTAAAAAAAAAATATCTAAACAAAATTAAAAAAAATATATTATTTGATTTCTTTACTAGAAGAGTTCATCACCATTAGGGATTTGATCAAGTCTCCATTTTTATTATTTACTGGATATTTTTGATGTATCTCCACCTGCTGTGCTTTTTGCACAGTACTGGAGATCAGTTTGATTGGTTTATTTTTCTGGGTTTCGACACGATAAATAAATAAATTTACACATATATCTTCACGCCCAAAATATAAGCTCAGATATGCAAAATTGACATTTACAGAGTATATATTGGGTTAAAATCCATTGGATTGGTCTGTAACGAATTTGATTTTCTTCTCCATTCCTCCCTGTTCTCAGCAAGTCTCTTCAGCTCTACGTATGAGCCACAGTTAGGGTTGCCAGATGTACAGTTTTCGACCGAACAGTCCGGTTTTCGTTATGCTTGTCCAGTCAAGAAAATCTCTATAAACCGGACAGAAGATAGGTAGGTACATTATATTTCTGTTAATAAATAAAATTAAAAAAAAATGTCCGTTTTTTTTTTCAACATATCTGGCAACCCTAGCCACAGTACATGTCCCTCTTCAGTTGGTTCATATAAGCGTCTCTTGGACGGCCTCTGCCATTTGTGCCTTTGGTCTTACCTTCCGCGATGACGATAAGCAGTCCTTGGTGCCTGATGTTGTGGCCAATCTATTTACAGTAGAGCCAAATAAAGGAGAATAAACGCATAAGTTTATTATTCTTAGTAACAGAATTACAAATCTTTTCACTTTTTTACATTATAATATGTAGAATATGACAATGTTATTATGAAACGAGTGATATATTACAAATAATTTGACTAAGTATGTAAAAAAAAAGGATCTTTGTAAAATGTGTAGATCTGACATTACATTTTGGGTGTGATGAATAGATATTAAATTAATATTATGACAAAAAAAAGTTTTAAAATAGTTAGTTCAATGAAACCAAAAGTATTTGTTTTTCACATTGAATTTTATTTTATCAGTTTAATATAATTCATGTTATCAAAAATAATTAAATAAATTGTGTTCATAATGACAATCATTATAACCTTACTACATTCAATAATATATTAATAAAACTATTATAAAGACTTTGCGCAGAACATAACTGTGCACTATTTGACAAATTCAAGCAAAAATTTGCCTTTTATCATTGCGATATGGTCTATATTCCTATGAAAAATATAGCTTATCATGTGAGAGGGGAAGTGTTACATTGATGTCCCTTTCTAACATATTTTCAGTATGTAGAAGTAATGACAATATTATAGTAAGTTTATACATATATTTATAATAACTATGACGTGTTAGTAAGGGATATATAATTATTTAACTAGGCCAACTTTATCCTGGGCGATGTGATCCGGGTTTTTTATTAAATACGCGTAGAGCCGAAGAAACAAGTTTATTTTACAGAACCAAGTGAAGAATGACAGAGTGAGGTACAGGGTGTACGATGGTTTTTATAGACAATGATTACCATAAACAAAATTCTATGGAACTAATTATAAAGGTGTGCTTACATGTTCTAACAATAATATTATGATAGCATTCTATCTCAGGTGTTATGTAAAGATGTGCAGCATTGTCATTTAAAATGTCTATGGGCATAGTTCATAGACATTATACACAACAAGACTTACCTGAAAAAACAATGTGCCACCTGAGATAGTAATTATTAGAGAGCTTACCCTTTCTAACACATGAGTGCACAATATAATTATTATAAATACCTATGTAACTTTATTATGTATTGGCAATATGTCAGAAAAAGATACCGCCCTAAGAGTTACCATCTCGCGTTGTATACTTTACTTTTTCATAGCAATATAGATCTTATCGATTGTATCAGCATTAACTTCTTTTTTTTTACACCTTTCACAATAAGCTAAAAGTTTGCGTCGTGAAAGGGGAGTTTGCTGGCACCTGGGATTGAACTACGGACCTAATGTTCACGAGGCCGAGACTCTACCTCCTGGCTACCGACGAACTAAACTTTGTAACACTTCATTTTAAATTATCAAATAAAATAAATATTTATTATTATTGTTTTATGTTACCTTCTGTTGAGCATGACTAACGCATGACCGTTTTCGAGGACTCCGACTATACTAGGTGCTGATCTATACTAGTATGATACCTGATGATGCAAACTCAGAGTCCTCGAAAACGGTCGTGCTCAACAGTAGGTAACATAAAACAATAAAAATAAATATTTATTTTATTTGATATAGATCATGGATGGCCAACCTTTTCAGCAGCCGGGCCATATTTTAGAAATGAGATTTCCTACCGGGCCACAATATCAATTAATATAATATCCATACATGGAACATTTAATAATTTTACTTCACCTTAAAATTTTTTATAGGAATATGAAATGTTTTGCAAGCTCCTCGATTTTCTTTAAGAATATTTTCTAAAAATACTTTTTTTCAAAAAAGTAACGGGTACTTGTACCGACTAGGTATTATAAAATGTGTGCATATGCTTCGCGGGCCACAAGCAGGTTGGCCATCCTTGATATAGATCTTATATTATTATTGTTGTTGTAGTTATACTAATGTCATTGATTTTATTTATTTATTTTATTAGGCACATGTCATAATCAGTGTGTTGTTACAAAAAATACATAAAAATAATCAACTCTATTTTATCATAAATTTAGAATTCAATTTAGATTAAAATATTCAAATGTATTAAAGAGGAACAAAATTATATATATATATATATATATGTGGTGGAAAATGTTATCACGGAGATCTATATTCGAAAAATCTTTTATCTGATTACTCCGTGTACATGGATTATTACCCAAAGGGGCATATTTCCGACGTTTCGGCTGAACACTAATCCATGATTAAATGAAATATTAATCCATGATTATGGCTGACCGTGTTCAGCCGAAACGTCGGAAATATGCCCCTTTGGGTAATAATCCATGTACACGGAGTAATCCGATAAAAGATTTTTCGAATATATATATATGTAGGTAGGTAAGTGTATTAAAAATGTCATTCTTATAATAAAATACATAAACAAACAATTACTCTATATTTGTATCCTATACCCTCACGCCGTGTCCCAAGTGGGGTAGGCAGAGAGAACGGAACGCCAAACAGATCTATCTTTACACACTTCCTTCGCTTCCTCCACATTCATACAGTTCCTCATACACGCACGTCGGTTCCTCTTACTCAACACGCGGCCGTCCTTTTGAATTTGATCCACGTGATCAAGCCACGTGGTTCTCGGACGCCCGCGTTTCCTCACACCCTTTCTTTCAGATAAGTATATCCTCTTTGTCATTCTTTCCTCTTTCATTCGTTCCACATGACCAAACCATCTCAATTTATTTACACGCATTCTGTCCACAACAGTCTTCTTGCATCCGCTCATTCTTCTAATATCCTCATTCTTCACTCTATCACGCAGCGTTTTACCAACCATTCTTCTCAACGATCGCATCTCTACTGCATTTATTCCACTTTCGTCCTTCTTCAACCACGTCCATGTCTCGCTTGCATATGTAAGTGACGGTACCAGAATGGTATATATGTACCTAAATAAAATTTAATATATAGGTATTAAAATGTCAAAATGTAAAAGATAAAATTATACATAGGTGTAAAATGTCATTTTTAAATAGGTAAATCTATAAAATTTTATTTTTAAGTGTCATGATTTAATACAGGCAGAAATAAAAATATCAAAATACAGTTGATTCCGCTTTGGAACAGCCGCTTATTTGGGACAAATCTCAAAGAACAGAAACCAAACCAAGAAACCAATAGTACATTTATATGTTTAATTGGGACAGTAAATTTAAAATTTCAGATTTTCTAGAAGTGAAATGTTACAAAAACAAAAGACAGATTACACTTGACTCATTTTTGCATTGAATTAAATTGTATGTACCCATCCATTTATTATTTTAACTGGATTTTTTTTCTTACAAGTTAATATTCCTCAAGACAGACATTTCTGGTAAGAGTGGAATCTTCGCTGGTCTACATGTTAAATGTATTAATTGTCAACATATTGTGTAACGACTGTTTGATTCTAAATATTGTAAAAATAAAAAAAAAATTAAAAAAAAATAAAAAAAAAAATATTACGTATTTGTAATTTATATGATAATTTATATTACCTAGGTATATGTAATTTACAGTTTTCAAGAGTTTATAAAATAAAATTATTGAAAAAAAATATGCTTTGTTTAATTTTATGTGTAACTGGTAAATAAAAACCAAACAATGAATTTAAAAAAATGTGAAATTCGCTTAATGGGCCACGTTGTGGGGGATTTTAATAAAAATGATCAAACTAAGTAAATTTGAGGGCGAAAAACACAAATATGTCAGTTAAATTTTTATAATATCTTAATTATGAAAAATTTACAAAAATAAAATCCAAAATTTTTGATGTTTGGCAAAACACCCTAAATGACTGAAAGCTGTGTTGCGAAAGTTATTATGATTCACGGGACTCCATTACGTCATAGTGCCGCCATACTGTTTTTGATCATTCTGAGAAAATCCAAATTTTAAAAGCTAATATCTAAGAAAATAGAGCAAGAAAAATTAAAATAAATTGTGGTTGGGTTTCTTTCATACTAACTTACAATGTTGTGGAAAGAGGTGACGCAATTGAGACGCTCTGAACGGAGGAGGCTGGTTTCTATCCTTTGCTCCTGAGATGATGATTGAGTATTCACGAATTATCCAAGAGATTTAATCTTATCAATGAACTACAGTTTACTTCTAACATACAGATAATACGATGGTATAGCGCACAGATGCGGTAAGTGCAGTTTTTACGAAAATGAGTTATTATACGCATGCGAATCTATATCATCTGAAGTATGTTCCTTAGGAATATTATTGCGTAACTCTGTGTCATTCACGAGATATTTAATAAAAACTATGTGTGGTTAGTACTAGATTGTATGGCATCTCAAACTTTCAACATTGATTATCTCAAAACTATGAAAACTGTACTTACCACATCTGTGCGCTATGCCATCGAATTATGCATCTATTAAATAAATATTTAAACTTATAATATATATTAACAAGCAAATTATTGATTCAAAGAAGATTTTGTCTCTGATTTTAAAATTCTATTTAACAGAATCTCTCCCACGTTAACATCTTCATTGTCGTCTGAAAAAGTATAAAATAGTAAATGTAAAAATAATAATATGCAGGCTAAAAAGTATAAAATAATAAATGTAAAAATAATATGCAGGCTAAAAAGAATAAAATAATAAAAGTAAAAATAATAATATGCAGGCTAATATTACAAATATGCAAACTGTTAATGAATGAGTTTTGATATTCTGCAGATAGGACAACATTGAACCAGTCTAAGGTGGCCAACTTTACAGAGATTTAGGAATAAAACCAAAAATTCACAATCCAATTACCTGACCTTTCAAATGTCTACCCAAATTTTCAATTTGGCATAGGAATTTGAGATTTTTGACTATTTCATCATTGTATTGGAATCTTTATTTATTTATTCTTTACTGTACATTGATTACAAACAGCTTGGTATTTCAGATAATAATATAAGTACCTACAACTGTTTGTGTTTATTATTAAGTTTTTAATACTCACTGTTGAAATAAACCACTTCGCATCGATCCTTACATTCTACATGTGAATCTATCAGATAGACTAGAGTTTCATAAAACATCCGCACAATGTCAGCCTTGTGAACATTGTAGAACTCTGTAACCATAAATTTATTATTTTTCAACGGACATCTGCAATCACATAAATCTTAATATACATCCCTTTATGGCGAACATAGAGGTGTTGGGTTCAAATCCCGGTGAAGACTGGAATTTTCATCGAAAATTCTACTCTCACAGACCATATAGTAACTGAAAGTGACAGTTGGTCAGACGAAATGCTTCACAGCAATGAGTCCGGTCAGAAAGTAACATATGAGAGAAATAATAGAGTATGGTGGAAGTCGGTGAACGTTTCTAGAGTAAAGCATGCTCAAACCAGCCAAAGCCAATTCGTAAGCATTGGAAACACCAATACTCTCTATCTCTCTCTGCCCATAAAGGGATGTATATTAAGATCTACGTGATCGCAGATGTCTGTTGAAATATAACATTTATAAACAAACGCAAGTACCAAATTCCAGGTAAATGCAAAAATAATACAATAAATCATATATATATATATATATATATGTATATATTACTCAACAGACACCTCATCCACACAACCAACAGACTGTGCAAACTCCCTTTTGTATGAAACAGGAAAGGTGTTCTGATGCTTACGAATCAACTAGGCTGGTTTAAGTGCACTTTACCCACAGTATGTTCACCAATCCCATTAATTCCTGTTTCAAACTACTATGTTTTTGACATCTGTTGACATGTCAACTATCGGTTGAAATAAAATGTACTGAAACATTTACATACCAGAATGTTTGCTTGTAGATTTGAGTGATTCATGTAGAGTTTGCAAAGGAGTGGCTCCTTCAGCTGCCACATATATGGGTAAAGAATTAGAATCTCTAAAGATTTTATACACAGAATTCTTATATGTTCTATTAATAACGCCAGCTCGATCCCTGTGAATGCTGTCCAATGTCTGAAATACAAAATAAACCATTAAAGTTACGCGTTCTTCTTCAGAGATCTGTCATAAAAGGAGTGGGGGATACAAGTTATACTAACATATTGTTGGCGCATTTAAAAAAAAGTTTTTTTTTTTTTAAAAAAAAGATATATCTGGGTTTTGTTATAAACCCAAATACAACCTTATACACCTTTCACAGTAAGCTAAAAGCTTGTGTCGTGAAAGGGGAGTTTGCCGGGACCTGGGATCGAACCACGGACCCCCTGTTCACGGGGGCGTGACTCTACTTCCAGGCTACCGACGAACTCGTCAAGTTGTTGTCTTCTCGTCAACAACGAAGTTGTCAAGCTTATTATTACTATTACATATTCAAAATGACGCGTGTGAATAAATACATCTTGAATGAGCTGCTTATATCGTCCCTCTTCCGACTAACAGTCGTATCTGCCTAAATGTAAATTGTTCAGGAGAGGGTTTTTTGTGTTTTGCCGTGCATATTTTCGTCTCTCCTAGTTATATGATACAGTGTAAATATATACCATTATTTTATTTGTACCTATTCTTATATATCTCAGAATCATTTATGTGATGAAGTTTTGAGGAATTAGTAAATACAACACATTTTATTTAGAGTAATTCGCAAATACGACAACAAATCAGGAAGCTATTCCAGGATAACGGTAACAGTTACAGGTGTGATCTTCATTGAGAACATGCAGGGCACATATAAATACAAATTGGTGATCATAACTCGATTTCGCTAAAAATGTCAGATACAACAGTTAGTCAGAAGAGGGACGATATGACATTAAAATCATTTTTTAAATTGGCTCTTAGTGCCAAATATTAATAAAATAATTTTTCATTAGATAATAAAAAGTTCTAACAATGATTTTGATGCCCTATTGAACAATTTTTTAAGAGCAAAGTCAATACGGTTTAATGGCTTAATTGTTTTTAAAAAACTATTACTGATGCTGAAAAAATCGAGCAAGTGTGGTAAAATATTGAAATAGATCAAAACGTTCCCAGAACATGAGCCATGTTCAAGTCTGGAGCAGGTTTTGATCAGAGCATATTTTATTTTATTTTCTAATAATTATTATTTTTTGTTCAATAAAATTGTTAGAAAAAAAATATATAAATAGTATAAACTATTCTTCACTAGCGCTCGAATCTTTTTGCTTGTTGTTTGCATATATCTGCATTCTTATAGATGGCTAGGTAGGCTATAATGAATTTAAAATACACCAAACCAATGGTAAAAAAAAAACAATTTACAACAAATAGACAAGATCCAAACCTTTGCGGCTTCCATGACAGCTCCTCCGCGTTTCCCTGACATTCCTTTAAGATCAGGCGGAGAGTACAGCATACTGGGCACCAAGATAAATAATTTCTTTTTATTAAATGTTATATTCTCACTATTTTCATACTTTGTCATGTTCTCCTCAATACCAATATTGTTATCTCCCTTATCGGGTAAAAGGATGTTGAGGTAGCCATGGAAGAAACTGTACGCCATCCCGGAACCGTAATCTAAACCATCTGAATGGAACATACCGTATGATCTACTGTAAACACTATTGTCCTGAAATCAAATTCAAATATATATTACAATAGGTATGGTTTAATCGCGAGATGGGTAGGGAAGAAATCATTATGTGTTCTGACGCTTACGAATCAGCTAAGGCTGGCTTAAGTGTTTTAAACCATCGCACAAGGACTCGTAGGCCCTCTTTTAGGAGAAGCATAAATGAATTCCGTCAAACTTTTCGCATGTAAAATTTTCATAGGTTTACTTCTGTTCTATAACTTATAATCAATACAATGTATGTATGTTGGATGATTTAGTCGGCACCGTTTAATGGAGCATCCATCACAATACATAACAATAATATTACGCTTCATTTATACAATAATTTTCTATATTATAGGTGAAATACCAGAAATAAAAAACAAACCAAAAAATACTAGACAAGACAGTAGATACACCTCGTGAAAAGGATGTGTCGCGGGTTCAAGTCTCGCCTGGGGAACTACCAAATATGGTATGTGGTTTTTTTCTCCGGCCTAACATGGTATTTTTATTCGTTCAATTTAAAAACATATTACGTAACCTCGTACAAAGGTTCATTGCAAAAATAATGCAAATCTTTTTAATAAATAAGGATGTTGGGTAGATGATGCTTTGGTAGCTGCCTGAAACCTAAAACTTCTCTACAATTTAAATTTAATTTGACACTTTTAGGTGTTCAAAACTCATTGTTTTTCCTGGTGAATTTTATTGTTCTTTAATTTCAATTTAAAACACAGTTAAAATGATACCAATAAATTTTAAACGTTAATATTCAAAATTGGCAGAATCAAATTTGTGACACTAATATCTCACAAGTGCATTAGAAATATTAATATTTAATTTAAACTAAAATAATGAAATATATTAAAATTGGGAAATAACAATAAAAAAAAACTCTAAATGCACCCTCGCAGTGGTTCATATCACAAAATGTCTTCATTATCTAGTTTAGTATTTCCCTAACAATGGGTCGCGACCCACCAGTGGGTCGTGAGCGAATATGGACGATTCGTCACCGTATAAGACATGAATAAAAAATTGTTGTTGGAGCAATGTTTGAAGAGAAAAAAGCTAAAAGGCGAGTCCCATGATTGGAAATTTTTCCCACATGGGTGGAAGCCCAGTCAACTTTGGGAACCACTGATCTAGTTTATTATAAGGTATCACTTAATAAGTTGTAACTGCTCGTTTTTGATTAGAAATAATAATGAATAAATAATTGATAATAATAAGTATAATAAAAAAATTCTCAGACGACATAAGAATGTCTTTTGGGCTAGATAAATGTAAAACTTTACACATTGAAAAAGGAAAAATTAAAGAATGTCAGGACATAGTTTCTAGTTATCAAATTAATAACATGAATAATAACGAAATATACAAATATTTAGGTTTTCCGCAATCTAAAAATTTAAATCACTCTTTAATCAAAACTCAATTAACAAATGATTTTAAAGATAGACTTAATAAAATATTTAAATGTGATCTATCGGCCAAAAACATAGTAAAAGCAATAAACGCGTGGGCAATCCCATTATTAACATACTCATTTGGCATCATAAAATGGTCTAAAACGGATCTAGATAAACTAGAAAGACTTATTAGAACACAATTAACAAAAAATAGATATCACCATCCAAATTCTGCGAAAGAAAGGTTGGTTCTGCCTAGGAGTATAGGAGGAAGAGGAATTGTTAACATTTCCTCTTTACATAATAATCAAATAGAATCCCTTAAAACATTTTTTAAAAACAAACAAAATAATTCTATACTACATAAAATTATAATACAGGCCGATAAAAATCATACACCTTTAAATTTAAATGACGAAACAGTAGGTCCGCGATTAAACTATTTAAATATTTTGTTAGAATCTTGGGGTAGGAAGGAACTTCATGCTAGACACCTCAATGATCTCAACCAATCTTATGTTGACAAATATGCGTCAAACAGGTGGTTGACCATTGGGGAATTGTATGGGGAAACCGAGGGTTTTATGCTAGCAATTCAAGATCAGGTAATAAATACAAAAAATTATCAAAAATATATTATAAAAAATCAAAATATAATTGACGATTCGTGTAGGAAATGTCTGGCCAAACCGGAAACAATTCAACACATAGTTTCGGGTTGTTCCACTCTCGCTCAAACTGAGTATACTTATAGACATAATCATGTAGCAAAAATTATACATCAAAATTTAGCTATTAAACATAATCTTTTAAACTCAAATAATGTAATACCTTATTATAAATACAACCCGGAACAGGTATTAGAAAATCAAAATTATAGGCTCTATTATGATAAAACCATAATAACAGATAGACAAATACATCATAATAGACCCGATTTAGTATTACATGATAAACGTAATAAAATAACGTACCTAATCGACATCGCTGTCCCAAATACACATAATATACAAACAACCGTCGCAGAAAAAATACGTAAATATACAGAACTAGCAGGAGAAATAAAAAATATTTGGCATTCTAAGTCCGTTTATATAATACCTTTAGTCATGTCAGCTACAGGGGTAACTCCGAAATCTTTAATAAATAATTTACAAAAATTAGATTTGCCGGTTAACTTGTACATTAAAATTCAAAAATCTATTATAATAAACACTTGTAATATTGTAAAAAGGTTTCTGAACACAGATATTTCAGGCACAATGCTGGTATTTTGATCCCGCGTTTTGAGCCTAATCCTTTGATATCCTGTATATCTGGATAGGTGAACTTTTCCCGGCATTAGACTGTTAAGTTTTTGTGTGATCATGACTGATCATATGGAGACTTATCTGGTTGTATAATGCTGAGAAGTGTGGATGGCAATTCTGCCGCCGCGTAAAAAAAAAAAAATATTCTATTACTTACATATTGTATGGTCCTTAAGAAATAGTAGCCCGCTATACACATGTACATATCACAATTAATAAAATTCCATTTAAACCACACAAGACTAGAACAGATGACTATGACAGACCAAGTTGTCCTGTTCATATCCAGAACATGCCATAATACACTCTTGGTCTGATGGTAACTTGATGTGTTCACGTTGTAAGCCACAAATCGCTTCAATAAAATGTCTCCAGCACAAAATATGACTATGAAATACGCTGAAATGTTAAAAAAAATCATGGTAAGTTCCCAGCAATGAATAGGGGAGAGATGAGCCTTTTTCACACTAGACGTAATAGAAAAAAACATTTGTGATATATCCATCATTTATTTCCAAAATAAATTGCTCCATACATTTAGCTAAGTGTTTTATAAAGAAAAATCTCGAAAAAAATTCAAAATCAAAAAAACATTTCCTTTTTAATTTCATTTTATAATTATTTTTTTTTTAAAAAGATATTATCTGGGTTTTGTTTGTTATAAACTCAAATACAACCTTATACTCCTTTCACAGTAAGCTACTAAAAGCTTGTGTCGTGAAAGGGGAGTTTGCCGGTACCTGGTATCGAAACACGGACCCCTTGTTCACTCACGGACGTTCACGTTCACGGACTCCAGGCTACCGACACACCGAATTACATTTTATATATTGAAATAGGTTGGTAGCCTGACATTGGAGTCTCGGTTTTTAATCGAGAGGCCCAGGTCAGATTCCACTTCCGCAACACAAGCATACTGTGGGGGTGTATTTGGCTTTATTTCAAATTCAGATCATTATAAAATAAAAAAAAATACACATATATACTCACATATTCCATATACGCTCGAGAAGAAGGGGTTCGTAACTAAAATTAAAAATAAAAACAAGTTTTACATTACAATGTCATACAAACAAATTTAGATAAATTTATATCAGACCCCCTAGACAAACACGCACTTGGCAATCGACTACAAACGAATTTTCGTCAATAATTGCAACAATAACGTCATTTTATACGGTACATGTAGGTAGATTGTCGAAAAGTTCACCAGTAGACGATCGCTAAGTACGGTTTGTCTACGGCCCCTGACTGGAAAAATTACAGAGGAGAGGACGCCTTGCATGTTTATTATATGCGGTTGGTCTGCTGGCTACCCCACAACATCTAATTTATTTTTTCTAAAAACACGATTTTTCTACGATTTCACATTAACATATCGTCAATTAAATGTTAATGTGAACATATTTATGTGAAATTATAGAAAAAAATTATCTATACTAATATTATAAAGAGGAAAGATTTGATTGTTTGCATTGAATAGGCTCCGAAACTACTGAACCAATTTGAAAAATTCTTTCACTGTTGGGAAGCTGCACTATCCCCGGGTGACATAGGCTATATTTTATTTTCAAAAATATTAGGGATCCTTACTAATATATATATATATATATGAAGGTGAAGGTTTTACTCCATTTCACTGCGTACAGTCGGGCAGAGACTTGGCTCATGCCTTTGCATACGGAACGAGGCTCGGCCCGTCACCGGAATATGCAGTTTGGATTTGTCGAACAGATGTTATGTTTCGACATTGGCGCATGTGTCTCATCAGGACCATCTTACATAACGGCCGACACAACATCAAATCCAGCATGCGAGGAGCATCGCATATTATGAAGACTGTATGATCTAATTTTCATCCGAAATGCATGTACAACATGCACCTCATGAATGAAAGATCATTTGATTTTACGCAGGAGACAGTATGAAGGTGGAGGTTTTACTCCATTTCACTGCGTACAGTCGGGCAGAGACTTGGCTCATGCCTTTGCATACGGAACGAGGCTCGGCCCGTCACCGGAATATGCAGTTTGGATTTGTCGAACAGATGTTATGTTTCGACATTGGCGCATGTGTCTCATCAGGACCATCTTACATAACGGCCGACACAACATCAAATCCAGCATGCGAGGAGCATCGCATATTATGAAGACTGTATGATCTAATTTTCATCCGAAATGCATGTACAACATGCACCTCATGAATGAAAGATCATTTGATTTTACGCAGGAGACAGTATGAAGGTGGAGGTTTTACTCCATTTCACTGCGTACAGTCGGGCAGAGACTTGGCTCATGCCTTTGCATACGGAACGAGGCTCGGCCCGTCACCGGAATATGCAGTTTGGATTTGTCGAACAGATGTTATGTTTCGACATTGGCGCATGTGTCTCATCAGGACCATCTTACATAACGGCCGACACAACATCAAATCCAGCATGCGAGGAGCATCGCATATTATGAAGACTGTATGATCTAATTTTCATCCGAAATGCATTCATGAGGTGCATGTTGTACATGCATTTCGGATGAAAATTAGATCATACAGTCTTCATATATATATATATATATATATTAGATGTATTATATACGATAGGTATGATTTTAATCGCAATATATGCATCACTTGCAGGGTAGAGAAGAGAGTATTAGGTGTTCCGATGCTTACGAATCGGCTTTGGCTGGCTTAAGTGCTTTATACCATGGCAACGTTCACCAATT
The DNA here is from genome assembly GCA_947579605.1 of Athripsodes cinereus. Lineage (NCBI taxonomy): Eukaryota > Metazoa > Arthropoda > Insecta > Trichoptera > Leptoceridae > Athripsodes > Athripsodes cinereus. The sequence continues at coordinate 12,329,493 of OX388325.1, read as the reverse complement.
CCACCTGTATCTCTTATGCTTCTCTCATATCAATCTTTTTCAGAGCGGGTGACTGCACTCATCGCTGAAAAGCGACTTCGTCCAGCCAACCGCACCTACTGGGATTCGACACACCACCTCCGTGTTACGAGTCAAATACTCTAACCATTAGGCCACGGAGGTATGTGGGTAGCCGGAGAGTATTGTTATTATAAGCTGCAATTATTTTTACACCTACCGCGATCTCACCGCCACCTATCGATATTGTTTGCAACTGCTAAGCCATTTGTTCAGCGCTAGGATTCGACCTTGCGACCTTTGAACATGCTATCCAACACATTATATGTCGTTGTTGCTTTGACCAGAGAGTATTATGCGAAGTTATTTTTTTTTTTTTTTTTTTTTTTTCGTATAAACTGGATTTTTTTCACTTACGAAAGTGTTAATTTGATGTATTATATACGATATGTATGATTTTAATCGCAATATATGCATCACTTGCAGGGTAGAGAAGAGAGTATTAGGTGTTCCGATGCTTACGAATCGGTTTGGCTGGCTTAAGCGCTTTATACCATGGCAACGTTCACCAATTCCATCTATATCTCTTATGCTTCTCTCATATCAATCTTTTTCAGAGCGGGTGACTGCACTCATCGCTGAAAAGCGACTTCGTCCAGCCAACCGCACCTACTGGGACCGCACCTACTGGAAGTCGCTTTTCAGCGATGAGTGCAGTCACCCGCTCTGAAAAAGATTGATATGAGAGAAGCATAAGAGATATAGGTGGAATTGGTGAACGTTGCCATGGTATAAAGCGCTTAAGCCAGCCAAAGCCGATTCGTAAGCATCGGAACACCTAATACTCTCTTCTCTACCCTGCAAGTGATGCATATATTGCGATTAAAATCATACCTATCGTATATAATACATCATATTAACACTTTCGTAGGTGAAAAAATCCAGTTTATACGAAAAAAAAAAAAAAAAAATAACTTCATATATATATTTACTCCACCGAATATTTAATCTATTAAAAAGGAGAGAATAACAAATCGAATAACTCTGTAAACAGAGTTATTCGATTTGTTATTCTCTCCTTTTTAATAGATTAAATATTCGGTGGAGGGGTTTAATAAATATAATTTAACAGCTGCAAGCGATAGCTGATCAACTGAAGACAAATGGCGAGATCTGTGGGCAACAACAATGGTGAAAAACCATAATCTGGTTGCAGATCCAACTGTACAGTTTCCAGATTCTATGTTGCCTAGAAAACTCTTGTGCACTCTGAACAGACTAAGGAGTGATGTCGGATGCACAGCATCACACCTACATCAATGGGGACTCGCAGACTCTCCGTTACGTGTGAGTGGTGCTGACCAAACAACAGACCACGCGATGAACACATGTCCCCGATATTCATACGATGGCGGGTTGCAAGTACAAGTTTAGGGTCGGACGACTTGATCTCATGGCTGCGGGACCTTGAGATACGAATATGACAGGTATAACCCATAAGAAGAAGAAGATTTAAAAGATATTCAAAAGTTTTGTAGATATATATTAATATGCGTAAAGAATTATGTCAACTATTGAAACTCTAAGTGAACATGTGCTTATACAGTGGAACCTCTCATAACGAGTAATTCGCATAACGAGCAAAAAAAAAATGTGAGAAAGTTGCTCCCATAACGAGCGATATTTCGCATAACGAGTAAAATAGAACGGGTAGGTAGGTCCCTTTTTCACGACGTTCACTTGTGACCTTGTGAGCCGGGACTTTCTCGACAGTACATCAGTCTGTGTTAGGCACTCGCTCTGTTAGCGCCTTGGTTTCGCATGTGATCACCCATTCTTTCAAAATTTGTATTCATATTATTAGTTTTTTTTATGTGCAAAGTATTATGATCCGTTCAAAATTGTCCCCAAAGAAAAAAACACAAGAAGACAGCCAGAATAGAATAAAAATAACTGTTGAAATGAAACGTAAAATCATTGAAAAGCGAGAACAAGGTGTGAGTGTGGTATGTCTACGCGCACATACATCAACGACCTGCACTATTCTCAAGAATGTCTACGAAACGGTTACGTTTACGGTTAGTTTTCTAGTTAAAATGGTTAATTATTTGTCATAAATTCATATTTTTAATTAGGTACGTTTTTTTCCTAATCTAAATTGTATTGCAAGTCGTTTCACTCTTTTATAAGTAATTTTATTTGAATAAACGTTAATAATAAAAAAATCATTAAGTTCTCCAAGAGTACTTATTCTTTCGGCATGGAACGCATTTTTGTATTTTACATTGATTTCTATAGAAAAAATGTTTCGCATAACGTTAACGAGTAAGAGCCTGGAACGAATTAAACTCATTATGAGAGGTTCCACTGTAATTCAATTTTTTTGAATTATAGATTTCTTTGTTTGAATAATTATGTTACATAATTTTTGATACATGTATGAGTGCAGAAATATATAGGTAGATATATTTATATTCAATTTATTAATTTTAGTTATAAAATTTATTTTACTTACAAAAACACAGGAAAATAAATACTATGAACACAATGTGGTCTTCTCCCACTTTGTCTCTATGCGGTCCCATCAGCTTTCTCATGTAATCCATTGTTATACACTGCAAACAATCAAAATAAATAACACATAAACACTTTTATTCAATTATTTTATTGTGTCAAAACCCAGAAAATCAATCAAACTGATCTTCAAATCAAACTGGTCTTCAGTATTGTGCAAAAGGCACAGCATGTGGGGATGTGTCAAAAATATCCTCCATAGTGCATGTGACAGGGCACAACAGACACTCCCAACATGTGTGGTATGATCTGTGCTGCATTGAATTTGTCCTGTAGGAAGCTCAATCGTTCTCTCACCAATCAGACATATTGATATTGAAAAACTATTTTTATATAAGTATATATATATATTTTTTTTTATACTTTTATTAATAAAAAATATGTTAACAAAGTCTATATTATTTGCCTAATTCCTTATGATTTTGGGCTGTGATCTTAAATATCTTACATGACAATAATAAAATTAAACAATCAAAAAATAAATATTGTACATATATTATATTTATACCTATAATAAACTATCCGCCCCACAAAGTCCAGAACAATATAAGGTAGCATTGTTCAAAATACAATCTAAAGAAGTGAGAATAATAATAATAAACTAGACAATTTGTTTTGAAACAAATGCAACGTTTTGTGGAAAAAAAGCTGGGAAAAGGCCCATTGAAGAATCACAACACCTCCTGAACAATTGAGTATTTAACATTGCTTTGAATAACTCTGCACTCTTCAGAGTTCACAAATCATAGGATTTTTTTATCCACAATAGTCCAACCACGCAGAAGACACAAACATCATAGTAAGCCAAACCCCCTCTACACAGCACCATGAGTCTTTGCACAGCATCTATGTAAACGGACCTGAGTGATTTATGTCTTCCCATTGTTTCTTCTGAAATGCAGGGCTTGGAGATTTATACTGGTGGCATGCCAGAAATGCATTCAACACTTAAAAACTTACTCCAGGCTGGTTCGAGTGAACAGAAATTATTAAACAACATATATTAATATTTTACTTACAATTGCTGCTGGTTTTAGTAAAGTATTGTGAAATCGTTTATGTTATAATGTGAAATGGATACACTTTGACATTCAATTTATATTTCTATTGTCTTTATGAGATGATAATGCATATTATGTAATCAGAAAAGAGGTATTATCACAAAGGTAGTTATATTTTTTTTATTTAGTATATTTGACCAGTTTGGAACCATAATAATTATATCAAGTCCCTAACGACAAAGTACGCCTCACATGGGTTTTACATTCTCTTCTAAGGATGGGTTGCGGGTTCGAGTCCTGTCTGAATAAGTACCAAATAAGGTGACATTGTCTTTTCTAAGCCTTATAATATTATATTCTCATGTGTTATATTTATATTTGTGTATGCTTGAACAATAGTTAATTTTAGAAGTAGCTGCAATGTCATTTTACGAATAATTATGAAACCACCCAAAATTTTGACAAAAGATTTGATAAGACCTCTAAAGGGATCCCCATTCCTTAGGGGAGAAAATAAATTTATTTTTTGCATTTCAAACTATTGAATCATCCTGAATGTCTCTTATCAATAATACAGATTAAGTTTTACCAAACAACAAATTAACATTTTAGCAGTAACAAGGTAGAATGGTATTTTGTCATCATCTCTTAAATGATGATGGCAATCGGTGAAAGACGGCCCATGTTCGCTCAGCACAGGGTGCAGCAAAAAGCAAAATTAATCAAGAAATAAAATGTAATTATTTAGTTTTACAAGTGCTCTATTAGAGTGACTCGAGTTAATAAGTAATGTCTTTTTCAAATTTTACATGTCGAAACTAGAATTCACTCTAATAAAGTACATGTATACCAGTTACAACGAGACCTTGCCCCATGTCAATGTATTAGTTAATCTGACACCAGCAACCTTAGTTGCTGTTTTGAGGTATTGTTTATGATTGAATAAATTGAATTGAATCCTTTCGTATTACGTGTAAACACAAATACATCCACACATCCCGGTATGTCCATTGGTTGAATATGACCGGACACTTACCCGGTACATTATAGAAAAAGGTACTGTAAGAAAATACTATACTATACTATACCCTCACGCCGTATCCCAAGTGGGGTAGGCAGAGAGAACAGAACGCCACACAGATCTATCTTTACACACTTCCTTCGCTTCCTCCACATTCATACAGTTTCTCATACACGCACGTCGATTCCTCTTACTCAACACAAGGCCGTCCTTGAGCATTTGATCCACGTGGTTCTCGGACGTCCGCGCTTCCTCACACCTTTTCTTTCAGACAAGTATATCCTCTTTGTCATTCTTACTTCGTTCATTCGTTCAACGTGTCTAAACCGTCTTAGTTTATTCACGCGCATTCTGTCCACAACAGAAGAAAATATTCTTTAAGAAAACTGAGGAATTTTGAAATATTTCGAATTCCTATACAATTTTGAAAATTCGGCGAGAGGGGGTAGAAATTTTAATGTTTGAGCAATTGTAGAAATTTAAGCAAGTCAATATTCGCTATTTGCATTCACGAATGTCGGCAACAAATATTCGCATTCGCGAATATCCAAAATCACACATTCGTTACATCACTAATATAATTATATTAAGAAGTAGTAAGTTTAATTAAAAACTTTGAATGGCAAAACTGAAAAATTACATCACACAACAAAGTCTTGTTACACTTGGACACCCAGGATTGTCAAAAAACCACAAAATTGGTCCATTCTGTCAGTGGAGTCCCTGGCAATAAATAAGTCTGCCACATTTTTCTGTAAGTTTTCGAGTATCTCGTAAATAGCAGATCAGATATTCAGAAAATATCGCCTAAGACATTTAACAGAAATTCTAAAACTTAATAAAAATCAAATAAGGATTCTAACCAGGACCTTGACAGGACACTGCAGATTACGGAAACACATGACGAAAATTGGATTGTCAGATACCCCAGTCCGCAGATTTTGTTCAGAGGATAATGAAACACCTATCCACATCCTCTGTAACTCTGAAGTCACAGTGACGCAAGGTCCCTTGACCTTTATTAGAAAAAAAAGACATTTAACATCTAAAGTTCAGCAGTAATGACGTATGCCACCTCTTCTGAATGTCCAAATTTTTATTGACACTGTCTTTCACATTTATTGCACATAGTTAGTATACTGACTTGTGGGAAGAGTTGTGATGGTATTAATAAATTAATGTTGTACTTATTTCTCACTTACAAAGTTATGAAGATGACCCCTTGATTAATGATTATGTATAGTTCGTAAAAATCAGCCAAGGTTTGAGTTTAATTTTACAAAAATATTGGAGACATTTATTTATTTAATGTTGGGGTTGAATATGCACCGTGACCTGTAAGATCTATTGTACTACTCTACTCAGCTTGCCCGTCAAAGCGCACCCTCAAGTCCCAGACATCTTATGAAGTCCAGGATCTTGAGGGGATCCAAGGTGTGGAGAGACTCCATTTCTACCTAGGGCTTTGATTCTTGCGTATAATACCACGGCATTGCATTCCACTAGGAGATGTCGAGGAGTCTCGGGCTCTTCCTCACAAAATCTACTAGTACCATCTTCTTCAAGTCCCAGTTTGCGTAAGTATTCCTTGAGCCTGCAGTGACCTGTTAGGAAGCCTGTTACTGGAGACATAGTAAATACTTCTTAATATACAACAGTAGACACAAATAATAATATTATCAGTTTTTATATACAACACGATGTTTCTACCCAGCGTCGCCAGGGTGAATAACATAAAAAAAAATTGTTATGGCAACATGACAGCAGAACTGTCATACAAACGTCACTTTCATACAAAAATACAATCTGAATTTCCAACTTTTTCGTTGTATTTTCCAAAAAAATTTCTTTCATGCAAACCGTCTCCTGATAATTACGAACACAACAAAAAAAGAATCAGCCAATTTGGTTTAGCCGTTCTCAAGTTATGGGGGAACATACATGGTCAACTCATTTTTATTTATATAGATTTGAGGCTATACACATTTATGATATAATATTGTAGATAAATTATAAATATGTTAGGAACCATGAATGTCAGTGAATGCGTGATCTATGGCATGAAAGTGAACTCTATGGAGAAGGTGTGACAAAAGAATGCGACAGATAGCGTGGGTGCGAAAATATAAGTTATGTGTGTACAATTAAGAATTACTTAATAAAAACATTAAAAGGAACTATTATTGTGTGTTTGTAATTGTTTATCTTCAGTGTGTTAAAGGTCATTACAAATAAAAAAACAAAAATTAAATATGTTTACAAAATACATTTGTCCGGTAATGTCAAGATCAACTATTAAACCATTTAAGAAAATTTTATACACTGGTAGATTCACAAACGAACTGAATAAAATTGTTAAACAGTCATTCAGAAGTGCATTTTATACCAATAATAATATAAACAATTATTTAATCATAAAGACAAGATAGATCGAATGGATGGTAGTGGTGTATATTGTATTGGGAGTAACGACTGTGATGCAAAGTACAATGCGTACTAGATTTGCTGAACATAACAGGGCGTTTAGGGGCATGTCTGGATATTCAGAAATAGCGGACCATTGTATCGAATATGATCATACATTTGACATAAACGGTATTACATTCTGTGTGTGGGGCGGGTAGACTAAACGCCTTGGATACCTTAGAGATTTATAAGAATAACATTGTAAACATACAAATCCCACCCTCATCTCCTTTGTTAGTATATCCTACTCCTACCAACCACCCCGCCTCCATATCTACCATTACTCTTCTCACCGCATGAAAAATAGCTCTCACAATTTTTTAGATTTCAGTTTCCCTGAAGATGCCTACAAGAATAGACGAAAACGTTCGGTATCTAACCTAAAAAAGTGGAGAGTAATATTTAATAAAATAATTATAAATATGTTATGTGTAGATGGACAATGTCCTTATAAGACGAAATAATATGTCTCTCTAAATAATAAACAATAAACATAGTAGAAAAACATTTGTTTTTTTTTTATTTCATAATGGAATTCTACTACCTAAACACCGACACAGTGAATATAAATGTTATTTTTGATTGGTTAACCACTGAATTTATGACATATAAATGTACAGAGGAAACATTTTATTAATTCGTAATTTTATAGTATAAAAAAACTTTAACTAAACAAGTTTGTAACCTTCAATGAAACTGATACATCACAATTTGATTTACTTTTTTAATATTTAAGAATATTAGAATATAATTATTATACGTACTAGCAAAATATGACAGCTCAAGTTATCTCAATCTTTGTTTTGACTTTTGCCCACCCCACAGATTTTATCAGCGGTATTTGTAGAGCAGTGTTGCCAGATTATGTGACCAAAATTACCTGCATTTTGCCAAAAAAAATACCGTATAATCTTACTTTTCATAATAAATTTTCTACATCCCCCCCCCCCCCCGTCGTTAATTTTTCAAAATGGTATAGGACTTTGGAAGAAACCCCTCGGTTTTCTTAAAGAATATACTACTATCTATTTTAGGTCCATGAGTTTTGTAAAATAAAATCTGGTCACACTGATTCTACAGCAATGACTTGTTGTGTCAACCAGTGTGACCAGATTTGGTAGTTTTTGAGGCATTGGCAAAAATGTTTAGTAGTTTTTTTTTCTTTGGTAGTTTTTAGTAGTTTTTGGTAGTTTTTTAGTAGTTTTTGGTAGTTTTTTGGTAGTTTTTGTATTCAGTCGGTAATTGGTAGATAAATTATCGGGTACTTGGGAAAATACCCGATACTTATTGATTCAAAAATAATTGTCGGTACAAGTAACGAGTACATTTTAGAAAAAGGTACTGCGTGAAAATATTGTTGAAGAAAACCGAGGAGTTTTTGAAATACTTCAAATTCCTATACCATTTTGAAAATTCGGCGACGGGGGGGTAGAAATCTTCGTGAAAAGAAAAGTATCCGATATTGATCATCGTCGGTACAAATACCGGGTACATTTTAGAAAAAGGTACTGCTTGAAAATATTGTTGAAGAAAACCGAGGAGTTTTTGAAATACTTCAAATTCCTATACCATTTTGAAAATTCGGCGACGGGGGGGTAGAAAATCTTCGTGAAAAGAAAAGTATCCGATATTGATCATCGTCGGTACAAATACCGGGTACATTTTAGAAAAAGGTACTGCTTGAAAATATTGTTGAAGAAAACCGAGGAGTTTTTGAAATACTTCAAATTCCTATACCATTTTGAAAATTCGGCGACGGGGGGGTAGAAATCTTCGTGAAAAGAAAAGTATCCGATATTGATCATCGTCGGTACAAATACCCAGTACATTTTAGAAAAAGGTACTGCAAGAAAATATTGTTTAAGAAAACCGAGGAGTTCTTGAAATACTTCAAATTCCTATACCATTTTAAGAATTTAGTAGTTTTTGGTAGTTTTTGACTTCGCCATTTAGTAGTTTTTGAAAATAAAATCTGGTCACACTGCACTGGTGTCAACTGTCATCTGTTGTCTTGTCAGTTCCACGTGCGTGGAAGTGTATTTTAAAGTTGTGTGATAAAAAATGGGTAAAAGAAAGAATAATGAAATAAATGATGAAGATATTAATAAAAAGATTCCGAAACTGGAGATTTCAAATGATACGGAGAAAAAAGCAAAAAAAGATGTCGTTTTTGATGTTAAACATTTTCGTAAAGAACTCAAATCTAAAACAGGACAAACAGTTCGTGAGTATTGAATAAAATTCTATCTATCTATACCTACACGACATATTATCCTACAAGGTCTCCCGCTCTTCTGATCTGCGAAATTCCCGGTAAAGGAAAAGACTGCTTTGTAAATGGATGATGGGAATTTATTAAGATTTGTCAAGATGATGTGAACATTTCTAAACATCAATTATTTTGATGTAGATATGTAGTATTTTACCTGGAGAATAAGAATCTGGTGTAATTTTGCGGTTTTTAATTATTTCCATATTTCATATGCGTTTGACATGTCACAAGTACTGAAATTTTTACATTTAACTGATTTGTAGGTTAGTTTAGTTAGGTAGTCTAGTGTTATTTTATGCAAAAACACATTTATATACAATCATTAATTCTTGGGTCAAAACCATATCATCATCATCATCATCGCCCTCAACGCTCCCCTCGGGAGCACAGGGTAGAAACCAACCTCCTCCATTCAGAGCGTCTCTGTGCCAATTGCGTCACCTCTTTCCACGACATTCCTTGAGCTCTGATATCGTTGTCATAGGAACGGTGTATTGTGAGAGAGGGACGCCCGGGCCGACGGAACCCTTGCGGACGGAAAAACAGCGCTCTTTTTGGCCAACTATCATTGGGCATTCTCAAAATATGTCCCAGCCAGGACCATCGTCTCTCCTGTATTACGGAGATTACAGGTCTCTGCTGGGCAGCGTTCATACAGTCGCCGAGTGATCACTCGACGACGCTCCGATCGTTCACGAAGCCGGAGCGAGTCACCCGACGACTCGCACTCTCGCGTTCAGGCACGTCGTCGGGTGACAACCGAACAACCGAAATCATAGCAGGGTGATTATCGCTCTGACAGTTACCTTGACGTTTGAGTGATGGTGGCTGTCAAAACAATTGCGAAATTAATCGTAATTATGGTGTATTCTTGTCGTATACAATTTTTCAAAATAGAAAATCATATTTTTTTTAGTTCAGGAAGTGAAATTAAAATAGTTAGTGCAGATTTTTCAGATCGCGAATGAATCTTACGAAAATGGCGCCATTACAATGACATTTGGATCAATAAAACGCTCAAAGTTGTTCACGATATCCGGGGTGACATTCGCCACTCACTGTAAATTCATGGTCGCTCAGGTCACTCGACGTCGAGCGATATTTATGCTATCGTGAACCCAGCCCTGGGTGCGCCGGTGCACATCATCATTTGTAACACATTCAAAACCATATAATTACGTGAATATAAGTAGAAAATTCATAAATTTAATTTTGATGCGTTCCCAATATCTGGATTTTTACCAAGTACTCTACTTCACAAGTTGTCTTATTTGAATTTTGTTGTTTATTATTAACACAAAATTACTGTCAAAAATTATTGGTTTATTATTGATACTATCTACTGCTTTCACTTTATTCAAACTCAAACAACATCAAGCTGTTGTCTACAAATATTGCAAAGTATGTAGTTTCATGATATAGTTTAATATGTCATCAGAAAAGACATATTGAGGACTGCAACTCATTCATATTTGCAAAGTATGTAGTTTCATGATAGTTTAATATGTCATCAGAAAAGACATATTGAGGACTGCAACTCATTCATATTTTTTGTCTACAAATATTGCAAAGTATGTAGTTTCATGATAGTTTAATATGTCATCAGAAAAGACATATTGAGGACTGCAACTCATTCATATTTTTTGTCTACAAATATTGCAAAGTATGTAGTTTCATGATAGTTTAATATGTCATCAGAAAAGACATATTGAGGACTGCAACTCATTCATATTTTTTGTCTACAAATATTGCAAAGTATGTAGTTTCATGATAGTTTAATATGTCATCAGAAAAGACATATTGAGGACTGCAACTCATTCATATTTGACCAAAATTCTACATAGTTAAGTTTCACATAGTTAAGATATACAAATGTGTGTAAATATTAGAATTAACTGTATTTATTAGTTTTATTTTATTTTTCAGCCTTAATACAATTCCTGCAAGTTTGCTCCAGCACAAACAGCAAAATAGATTACGTGAAACAATATCTAGACAACGGAGGTAATGCTAACGAAATACTCAGGCAAATAGATGAAGAAAATAAAAAGAATCCGTTAGTCGTTTCGCCTGTCTTTGGTATTCTTCATCTCTTATTTACAACAATACAATCATCAGAACCGCAGCACCTTCAACAGGCTGAAGAAACGTGTCGATATTTTTTAAACACATACATCTCCACTATTGATTTTATGCTGAGCGAAAAATCAAATCCACGTCAACAAAAAGTGACGCTACAACTTTTAACTATCATTGTCACATTGAATTCTGAACTGGCGTTCACTGTTTTAAATCAACTCTCGTTACAACCAAAAACATTGACACATTTGGTAAAAGGGCAACACCAAAACGTTAAAGAAAAAGATGATGTGAGGAAAGGATTCATTTTTTTTCTTATGTCATTTTTTCTTGATGGCAATACAACGTTGATTAAGGCTGTACTTGACAAACATGGATTAATTTCGTTAATAATGTCAGATCTAGTCAAAGACAAATTCGAAATTGTTTTGATGGTTTTAGAATTGTTGAAAACTAATATAATAAACAATCAAAGCATTTCAAAGACAATAAAAATAAAAATGTTTAATCAAACTTTTTTGTCCAACGTTTTTAATGTATTCAACTGGAAGGCTTGTAACCTGAAGACTGAAGAAGGGATGAAAATGAAAAGTGACGTAGAAGATGCTGTTTATGAGTTTCTAATAATTCTTTTTACGTCTCATAAACACGGAATATATTTTACAGATAAATATCTCGGTACAGGTGACACTCCTACCAACCAACATCTATGGAAGGCTATAGAAGGATTAGAAGCGCCTTGGATCAATCAAAAAGCTGGAGAATTGATTATTGAAATCATATCAAAATGTCCAGATTTAAATAAACCGATTTTACATTTGGTTGAACAAAGCTTTGAACCGAGACATTCGGAACAATGGATGAAATGTCTCAATTTTCTCACAAGTCTTTTTAATTCGTTGCCAGCGAGACAAATAATACCTTTAATGTCTGAAATGAATCCTGTACAAATTACAAACTTTGTACGTAACGTATATCTACCTTCAAAAATATTACAAGTTTGTAATATCACGTTGAATTCAACGGATGTGGCTTTGAAAAATCAAATTATATTACTAATGGAGGTTATGTTGTCTTCGGTGAAATCATTTTTACTGCAGTTGGATTTGGCAGATGACAGTTTCACGAAAGTAAAAACGCTATTGAAAAATCGCTTAGAAGATTTTATACCGAAACATTTCCCATCTACTGACATCTTGATATCTGTTTTACACTCTGTTTTAGACGGACAATCTGAAGAAATTATTATTGCAGATACAAATAATTATAAAATACCATATCCAACAAACAGCACTTTTGTTATAAATATACTCAATTTATTGCTGATGTATAATGAAATTTTGCCAAATTCTCTCGATCCTATTGCTACAATGTTGGATTCAAAACGTTTACTCGAACGAGTGGAAACTATCAGTCAGGAAAATGTTGGTGAATTGAAACTAAAAATCATAATGTTCTTATTAGGAGCCGACAAATTCGCATTTGCTCCTGATAAACCATTGTTCAAAGAAATATTACAATCAATGTTTGAAGTTTATGTCTCATCTGAAAAGAAAATCTCACAGTCAGCGAAGGCTGTACTTTATAATATTCTTGAAACTACGGGCATATTCCAAAGGAACATATCTGAGATTGATTTGCTTCTTTCTGTGGTTGAAATCGTCGGGAAAGATTGGAAGAACGTAACCGAATTTATTGTTGAAATAATTGCGTCAGTTTTAAAACATTTACAGAAGTATTCCGAATGCATTACAAAAATATGTAAACCGAAACAAAATGACATGGCGTATAAACAATATGTTGATTTATATTTTGAAAATTTAGACATGGAAGAAGATAATAATGCCGAAGTCGTTTTGACTTCTGAAAAAACATCGTGTACACCTTTCATCATCGGCGTTTTGAAACATAAGAATGTTACGGAAGATTTTCTACATTTTTCAAAATATTTTCTAATTTCTTTATATCACAACCAAGATTATCCGGAAGATTTATATGAGATAATAAAAGAATATACTATAGATATTTCAGTTAATAAATATATTACAAATTGGATGAATAAACCGACGAGTCTTTCTTCTAAACTTGTGCCGAAAATTACTCCATTGTATAAACTAAGCAATGCTCTTGCAAACGACCATGAACAAAAATCTCTGGATTTAAATATGATATTTGATATAACACTTTTTGAAGATATTACAAAGCCAAATATGTTTGCAATTGACGATAAAAATTATACTTTTTCTTCTGAAGAGATAATGCCATATATGATACAGTGCGTGGATTTGATACTTTTTAACATCGTCCAACAAAACAATTTGAATGTTTTGACGTTGAACAAATTGTCCAACTCTGAACAAGCCTTGAATTGTATAATAATGATGAGCTTATCGGAGAGTGTGGATGACAAAAAATTAACGCGAAATATTATCGAAAAATGTTTGACTTACAAGACGATTGTACAGAAATTTTCACCGTTCAATAATGAAAATGAATTGATCACAAAGTTTGTCATAGATTTTGTTGCTTTTTGTATGAAGCACAATATTGAAAATAATTTTATATGCTCATTACTGAAACCGTACAGATATAAATTGTACATGTCACTAATGTTGGAAATCAAAAAATGTGTTGAAAACAAGAAAGGTATCGTTTTAAAAGATGTATCAACATTTTTAACGACAATCAATTTAACATTCTCCGATGCGAGTTGTGTAATTAAAGAATTATTGAAAATGGATGTTACATGTATGGTAACCAATGAAAATGAGATCTCATCGTGGATATATGTACTATGTTTCATTATCAAATTGTTTATCAAGATTTCTAAATCGTTTTCACACAGAACAGTGCAAGGAATTTCGTTATTATATTTCAAAATGATAACGAGTTTAAATGTCGTAATAAATTTACAAGAATTTGAAGAAAATTTTTTGAGTTATCTACGACACAATCCCGAATGTATTTTAAATGTTCCTCACAAAGTGTTTAAAGCAATATTTTCTATTAAACACGTTAGTAGATTAACATCTAATCTAGGTGCTTTATTACTCAAAAGTGATTCCAGACTTCTACCCTTCTTTAAGAGTAACATAGTTAAAGATGAAATACTGCAGAAACGTGAGTTGAGTCTACCGTTAACGAATGCAGCGTTTGCTCATAACGTTTTCTTTACGAACACAGCATTAATACAACAAATTTATGACAATTACAAAACAAACATTACTAAAGTATTGGAGAAACCTCATAAAGCTTCACAGATTTACGTGGAATATAGCGATTTAATTGCTAAGTTAATACACAAATGTATGAACGTAAACGAATGTGAAAGTTTTTGCAAAAAAACTGTTAAATTTGAAAGTCTAGAATGTTTTCACATCAATCTTTTGGAAGAGATTTATTTCAAAGCTTACTTTGATACTAAAAACATTTTGTACATCAATAATTTTTTACTTTGCCTTTTGCAGTTGGTAAATGTCTCGTTCAAAAAAGATACGAGCCCGTCTTTTGAAAAACTTAACAAAGTCGCTGAAAGTATACAGAAAGTATTATTGGTAATTTATAATGACAATTTGAATGACAAATCATTTACGGCTGTCTGTGAAAGCGCATTGTTTCAGAATTTCTTTAAATCAGTCTTAAAGACGTACATCAAAATGGAACAGAACGAATCTTGGCCACAAGATAGCCAACATTGTCTCTTCGACATGACGTCGTCATTAATACATTTTATTTTTCCTAAAAATCATACGTCTATTTTGGAAATGTTTGAAATGACGACGTCACATTCTGAGTTTTTAAACGTCATGCTTAGTAATCGACAGACAAATGTCAAAACGCAACTTGTTAAGTTATTGCTTGTAATGGCGATGAATAATAAAGAAGTAATGAAAACGTCACATTTACCAGTCTATCTCAGTTCATATCACGCAAGTATGAGTGCGTGTGATCGATATATACTCACTTTATTGAAATTATACGAAAATAACGGACATTTAATGAACGAATATCAACCTTATCTGTGGGGAGACACGGCTGCAAATCATTATGCAGTGCGAAGTAAAAGAACAAAAACATCGTTATGGAGTAATCCAACAGCGAATCATATTTTAAATTTGTTAGATAAAGAAATGATTGAAAGAACTATCAAGGAATATCCAATGAATGTTACATTGGACACAGATCAAGAAATCATTAAAGATATTCACTATCTTTTTGGAATTGATACAAAACAAATGAAGGAAATTCAAAATGATGTATTAAACAAAGTTTACATTAAAAATGTTAACAGTTGTACGAAATCTGTATTAGATATGAATTTAGATCTTGCCAAAAGTAAAATTGTCATGAAAAGTTTGCTAGATACTGAATGGTCTCGACGTAATTTTGCAACTGATATTTACGATCCAGCGTTCATTCTTCCTTTGTTGAATTTTGTTGTGTGTCCTGGATCAGCTGTATCTTGTCATAGAGTGATTCGAGGAGGGATCTTGTCTATTCCTTTCATTGCTCTCTCTTCCAACTGTCACATGATCAGAGCTGCATCCTTCAATATACTTCATCGTTTCTACACACTGCTTGAATCGGAAATGTGAGAAAAATTTATATTTCTATTACTGTTTACTTTTCACTATTGATTTATTATTCAAGTACTTTCGTCAAGTTAGCTTGATATTTTCAAGAGAACTAATATCATTTTTTTTTTCTTTAACGGGCTGTTTCACCACCTCTGGATAAAGTGTCGGATAGCCAATCCAACACAAATCTAACGGATAAAACGAAAAATGCGTTTCACGACTCCCTGACAGCGCTATCCTATAGATAAGTTATCCGGCGGATAAGTCTTAGATAGTGTTAAACTGTCAAAATTTGTTTACATGTGCGTTGCCTAGATATATATTCCTAGGCAACGCACGATATATTCCTACCTACGTGCATACATTCATGCAACAAACGCATGAAATTACAACGTTGCCACTGCTATCTGGCGGATAACAATCCGTAAGAAATCTGTAGGTGGTGAAACGCTCGCTTCAGTTTATTTTGTATATAAATTTATCCTAAGGATAGTTATCTAGAACTTTATCCAGAGGTGGTGAAACAGCCCGTTAGTCACAAAAAAAATTATGTAGGTACTTAAAAATAGAAAAAAAGGTGTAAGGAAGTAGGAGGAGTTAAGACAATGATGGATGAGTAATTGGTTTTAACAATGGTGATGAATGGGGTATTTGAATATTTACAATATTTTTATGTATTTCTGATGTTTCCAAAGCAATTAATTAATTGAGAGTACTCGAGTTATAAATCAATATTGAAAATTAAACAGTGTTTTTGTTAATATCAAATATGTTTAAAATGTCTTTTCACAATGTGAACACACAAACTCTAGATCATTTATCATTTAAGTTGAATTTTTCCAAATTGACATATTATAAACATAATAGTGTTGTAATATGGTCCTTATTGTATCCTTTCTAATGATATATATTCAATTATGTTGTAAACACATTATATTTTGTGATAATGGATTTCAAGAATCCCCAAGGCGTTCAGTTTGCCGACCTTGGACTCGGAGTGTAAGACCTTAGTACCTTGCATGTCAATTGAATAATCATGCTTGATACAATGATCTGCCATCTCAAAGTATCCGGATAATCCCCTAAATGCCCTGTTATGTTCCTGAATGCGAGTTTTAATTGCCCTACTCGTTCGGCCTATATATTTCTTATTACAATCATTACAACCGTATCGTATAAATGTATATGAATAAATTTTATTTGGAAAATGTGTGTTTATAAAAAAAACATTTAATTATATGTTAAATGACATTTTATTACATTCTGGTGTAGTTGTCTTTTGTCTTACAGATTTGTCATTATATAGCTGAAGTGTATAATGTATATTTTTTTATTTTAGGTATTACCGTAATGACAAAGTATTATGGTCGCAATTCATCGACACATTGAAGAGCTCGTTGGATTCTGTACAGGATGACAACTCAAAAATACCTCAACTGCCCACATTAGGAGCTCTCTATCTGGCTCGATCTACTTTAGTCATGACTCATCCAGTGGATCCTATGTTCAAACCCATTAACAACTTTGTTATATCCAAACAGTATATTAACTTCACGGTCATCCCTGATTTCCTTGACATATTTCACAATACGGATGTCAGTTTCATTGAAAGGCGAACGTGGATGTTAAAATTATTACGTGACGGTTTAAAAATAACAAAGGATATAGATGTAGTCTTAAAGAGTGTCGCTTTTAAAATGATTTTAGATTTTTATTCTTCGTCTTTATGCGATACGAAACAAAAGATTTTGATTTTAGAAATTCTAAATTCTTGTATCGTTATTCCAAAAACTGCGAAACTTTTAGTCGATGGGTTTGGTTTATTTGCATGGTTGTGTAATATTTTTAAAGAAATAAACCCAGAAAATAAAAAAATTGTGTCAATTTCTGTGCAAATTGTTTGTAATCTATGGTTAAGTCTTGTCCAGGAGACAAACAAAACTATGCACACAAAAATTGTAGAAGAAAAAAATGACACAATATTCTTAGAAATTTTGTCTGGAAAATGTTTAAAATTAAATGAAACTTTACAAATTAATATATTGTATTTGCTTCTCAATCTGTCAAATAAACTGTCGAACGTATCGCCGGATACTGTAAAAGATTATTTAAATATTCTGAATAGAATTCCAAAGTCTTGCATGAAAAATGTTGCCGCATCTTCTAACTTTTTGTCTTTATTGATCGATGTTGTTGATAACTTGTATGCTGGTAACGTTGTAGTGAAGGCTTTGAAGGATATATTGAAAGATAATAAAAAAGAAAATTTATTTAATAGTTTTGTCCTTAAAGATTTGTCATTTGGAAGTGATGAAGAAAGAATTGTATGTTTTTATCTGCATAGCGTAATATCCAAATGGGTTTTATGAGAAATTGGCAGAAGACTAATTGCATGTAACATGTGTGATATAAAATAAGAATAAAACTTTGCATTGTCAAATATATCTTTGAAATATATGATTTATTTTAATTATACGTATTTTTAAATTGTTTTAATTCTTTATTATTCCCATGTTTACTTCTCCATTGTGGGTGAATTACCATAAAATTAACACGAGAGCACACGCGTGCGCGGGGAAACCTTAACATCGACAGTTTTTTTCGTTATAAAATAAAATCAACGAGATTGACGAGTTTTTCCTTCTATGATATCCTACCCATCAATAAGCAACATTTATTTATAGTGAAATCAGCTCTTTAAAATCTTCATAAGAGTAATTTTTGCCAGTTTTTTGCTGTTCCGCGGGGATTCTCCCACTACGCGTGTAACGGCGTCACTATGCAAGTACTCATTCATAAAAAATATCTGACGGTGTACGGTTCTAGGTTTCGTTTTGGTTTTTTTTTTAAACATAGGTGAATATTATAATTATATACATATTAATTGTCCGAACAATATTTTTTATTATTTTTTTAACGTAGGTACACACATTCAAAATATCAATTTAATATCTTATTTAAAGATAATTTCATTACAATTTTCTAACCATTACATTTAAAATGTAATGTTAAAAAAATGTTTATAAAAATGATGTATTTTTGTGTACTTCAGATTTTGTGTTTTGATTTAAATTAAGAACTGGTACAATTTTTTTTCACAAGTGATTCAAAAATAATTTTTACAACAATTATTTGATTATCATTTTTTCGGAATAACATGTTATAGCGATATACTTTATATAGTACAGAATAATATAGCGATGAGGTTTGCCACCCATCTTGAATGTCTTAATTTTTATTGGCACAGAGAAGACGGCCTGCATGTTTATCACATGCAGCTGTTCTGCTGGCTACTTCACTTGTGGGATGTGCCGTGATGGTATAGTAGTAGTAGTATTGGTAATAACAGCTTTTATCAATAAGTGAATAAGTAGTCAAATATAATTCTCTGTTGGGTACAAACATTAAAATAAAACTATAATAATAATAAATATTTATATTGCAAAAGTTAATCCGAAACGAGATGACAAAAAAAAAACAATTGTGTTTGAATGGCGCCGAAATTCAATAGGAACCCTAAACTACATAATGTATCTTTTTACCTGAATGCGATCCTTACGTACACAGCAATAAAAGTGGGGATTGCCTCGCGACGCGTGTTACCATGGTGTACTTTGTATTCGAAAATATAGGTGATGTTATATTTTTCTATTTCCGTATTAAATAAAGAAATTTTCAAAAAAACAAATAATGCAGATTTGTTGTTTATATTCCAAGGTACATAATGATGCAATTTTGATAGTTTCATCTTATATAATAACAGAGTTATAAGCATTTAATTGCATGCGAAGGTTTCACTCGCGGTGCGTGTGCTTAAGTTCTATTTGGAGCGCGTGTGCTCTAGTGTTAAACTAGAAACTTCTCCATAAAAGATAACTCAAAATGTATATATTATGTGAGTTGCAACAGAACTGCACTAGATGTAAAATTTTGGTCTAATTGACATTTATTTTTTGTGTCGAAACTCAGAGAATCAATCAAATTGATCTCCTGTACTATGCACAGCGCTGTAAGATGTGTCAAAAATATTCTCCATAGTGCATGCAACGGGGCACAATGGATAATACGAAGAGTGTGGCATTGTCTGTGCTGCACACAATGCACAGTCACATGTTCCGATCCATCCCGTAGGAAGCCCCATTTATTACGTTCATTGACAAGTGAACATAAAAGTGTTGTGATACAGCATTCAATATGTCCATTCTAAAGATATATTGGCCTATTTTGTGATAAACATAAGATAGAAAAATTTTAACCTAAGAAAAACAGTGCTTATTCAATCTTTCACAAGTGGGTTGGACAGTGAACCAAATGCATGTAATAAACAGTGCTTATTCAATCTCTCACAAGTGGGTTGGACAGTGAACCAAATGCATGTAATAAACAAGCATGTCGTATATTCTCCATCCCAATTAAAATTAAAACATTTAGAGTCATTCAACTGAAGATGTCAAATGCCTTAAATATAATCTAATACAGGACACTGGAAAACTAACTAGGATGGCAACACTATGTAAAATTTTGGTATAATTGATAAATAAATAGTTTCTTGATATTTATATTATTATGGTCCTTTTCCTATTGGATATGGTAGTAAATAAAGAGACATCTAGTGACTACACTAAGAAACACTTCAAAATATAAAAATATTTTGACAGCTGAAAATGGTTTGAGTCGTGGCTAACCTTCTTGAAAATAATTTTAGTAGATTATGCGAAATATTTCTCCATTGGATGATCTAAGAATAGATCAGAAGAGCATAGTATTTATAAATAAAGTTTAAAATAAACTCAACTCACATGGCTGAGGAAAGGGAACATTATACAGGAAGAAAATCACCATTTGATAATATTTGGAATATCTTCTCTATTTTGGATTTGAAACCTGGTGAGAGATTTTGTTTTGTTTTGGAATTGTTTAGTTCTGTTTTTCAGATTTGAAAAATGATAGTTCTGTGATTTAAATTTTGAAACTTTTCAAGAATATTGTATTTAAATTAGGAATTATGTTATCAGATTACAGCTAAATCACATTTTATTCCATATCTAATAGGTAGGTGTATTTTTATTTTATTATTTTGACAATATGTTGCATGTTTATTTTACCAACTTCAATAATCATCTTTTTAGGAATTAACTGATAATTAATTAATTTTTAGCAAAAACATCCTAAAAATCAATCAAAACTCTTTGTAACTATCTAAATTGTGTCAAGATTTGTCCTAATTTTTGGTGAGCTATTGAAGTTATTAAAATTAATTTCTTCCAAGAAATCCTCCACTCTTTTTTGTAACTTTTTGAGTGTTGATTCAGAAGTGATGAGATATTCTGTCACCCATCCTAAATTTAATTGCCACAGAAAGTTCGACATGCATGTTTATTGCATCTGCTGGCTACCCCACTTGCGGGATTTGATTTGATGATATAGACAGAGTTCATTTAATAAAGCTATCTATTTCAGTAGCATTCACATTGTTTCACTTTGGATGATTGTCCAGAGTGTCAATATTGAACCTGTTCACTGAAAGTGATCATGTCTATTCACATTTGTTCATCCTATGTTTTCACTGCCATATCAATACTCACGGTCATGTTATTTGTCATGTTTGACATATTTTTATCAAAAACTAAATTAATTAAAAATAATAGTAACCTATCTATTTAAAATGAAAATAAATTTATAAAATTCTCATAAGGCACTTCATGCTATGGCCCCAGAATATATCATGGAACTCTGTGGTAGACAGGCGTTAAGTCATAGACAGACAACACTTAGGTCTTGTCAAGATATTACAACTAAATTGGAGGTGACCAGTACTGTATCGAAACCAGTGTACGTGGAGCGTGCTTTTGCAATATCGGCACCTGTAGTCTGGAACAGGCTTCCACAAATGATCAGAGAAACGCAGGACATATCTCGTTTCAAGAACCAACTGAAGACTTATCTATTCAAGAAATCTCACGGAATAATCCAAGCACAACCTTAGTTAGCAAAGAGCGCCCTTGAGCTGGATTTTTTTTCACAAAACGGCGCTTTACAAATCATCCAAATAATAATAAGCAAGCAACAATGTGGTCGTCTTGTTTATAATATTCTGATAGTCGATACTAACTCATAAAGACAAATAATAGCAACCCTCCTTTACACGAGACTTGTCTCTATAAGGAGGAGGTTTAGATTTAAGTTTTTATAAAATAGTCTATCTATTATCATGTCTGTGTGATTGTTATGTTAAATAAAATAAATAAATAAATAGAAAATAAATTGTTTATGGTCATTTTAGTGAAAGGATAATGGCTTTCATCCGTCAAACTGAGTAATAATTTAGAATGAAATGTCTATTCACACCATTCAATTTGAAGAATCATCAGAAGTGAAGAAGTTTAAAAGATATCTATATCATTACGGTATTATACCTATGTAGGGTAGCCAGCGAATTAACTCTGTATAATCATCTCTGTTCATTCGATAGGTGGGTGGCATATTCTCATCACTGAATTGAAGATGTTAATAATGTCTTGTACATAATTTTTAGTTTTACAAATGCCTACCTTTTACAAAATTAGGAAACTGGAAAACTTCAGTAAAGAGTTGACAACTTGCTCATTGCCAGAGACTCTACGAGGTGTTCACTCATCGTATACAATATTTATTTTGAAACCTTTTTAAGTTTGTACAACTCTTTCAGTTATTAAAAGAAGTAAATATGCTTCTGGACAACACTGTGACATCCGAAGGCTTCTTCCAAAGACATCACAAGGAGATCCGCAACTGTCTCTCTGATGTGGTCCTTAAGAACTTCACTAACATTGAAGAGGATGAGAAGAGAATCACTTTTCTAGAAAATATTCCTGAAATTAAGGCATTCAATGATGGACTCAAGGTTTGTGTTTTATAATTGATTGTCACTTCATCAGTGTAGTGCAGGGATCACCAATTACTTTCATTAGGGGTCCGTTTCTTAAAATAAAATGACATTCGCGGTCCAGGATGGGTAAAAGCCTGACACCTGTGTAAACTTACCCATTTATTATTTTAATTAGGATTTTTTTCTTAAAAGTTTATATTACATACCTATTTGTAATTTATATGATAATTTATATTATTTAATTTACAGTTTCCAAGAGTTTAATTCAAATTATTGAAAAAAATATACATTTTCATTAATTGTATCGGCATTTACTTTGTAACACTTCATTTTAAATTAACAAATAAAATAAAATAAATATTTATTATTTTGTTTTGTGTTACTGTTGAGTATGACTAACGCACGACCGGTTTCGCGGACTCCGAGTTCGCATCAACAGGTGCTGACCGGTCGTGCGTTAGTCATACTCAACAGTAACACAAAACAAAATAATAAATATTTATTTTATTTTATTTGTTAATTTAAAATATACATTGTTTAATTTTATGTGCGTATTACTGGATATTGGTCTTATTTGCCAAAACCAAATAAATGAATTTAAAAAATGTGAAATTCGCTTAATTGGGACAGCCGCTTAATTGGGAAAATATGCCCAAGTCCCGATGTGTCCTAATTAAGCGGAATCGACTGTATATAAAATTCTCATGTCACAAATTTCCTAGAAATAATGTATATGGCAAAACAACGTTTGCGGGATCAGCTAGTAACAATACAGAATTTAGTTGCACTGCATAGAACACAAATATCAAAATCTTTTTGGTGAAAGAAAGACACAATCACTTTTTTTGTATTTTTGTTTTTTTAGGTTTTAAGTGAAGATCCCAGAAATTCAACAGTGTGCGGTAAGAAGGATGCCACTAAAGCTAGATGTCTTAAGGAGGAAGGGAACACTTCAGTACAGAAAGGAGATTGGAAGCTTGCCATGACGTTCTATACTAAAAGTATACTATTCATGCCTGCGCAAAATGGTAATAAAAAATATTAAATGAGGGGTTCACATGCTAAGGCACATTAATTTATTTTTCACAATATTTAACTATGAATGGAGAAATTTTCATTTGTTGCACTGTATCATGTTAATCATTTCTAAATAATTTATTCATTATTCGCCGTACATTGTTAATTGTATCTATAATCAGAAGATGCGAGAATGGCGGCGTCTCAATGTTTACAGATTGACTCTAGGCTGGCTTAAGTGATCGCTGTATGTGTCTATGGACAATGTTCACTAATTTTACTCTCACAATGTAAAGGTGATAAGAATATCGTCGTTGCATATTCAAAAAGAGACATGTGCAAACATTTTTATTTGGGTGTACTCTTTTAAAACTGTTCATTAAGGTTGATATTTTCAACCGACGGTACTTGGTGGAAATTCATGTTGAATAAATTAAAATTGTAGTTTGGACTTTTAATTGGCATGTGATATTATTCTTTAAGTATTGAATTTTAATATTTGATACTAAGAATCACTTTATAAAATGGTTATGATGTCATTATAAGCAGTTTATTCTGGAAAATGTCAAAACATTTATGAATTCACATTTCATCTTTTTGAATATGAAACGACGATATTTTAATGAAAAAAAAAGAGACATTTAATGTATACCAAATAATGGCACATCCTACAAATGGGATAACCAGCGTACAAACTTTATGGGAGACTTTATTCTTTGCTGGAGATTTTAAAGTAAAAAAATAATTTGTTTTTATTAGATTCATGTCAATGTGACTCGGTTAAAAGAAAGAAATCACTTGATAGTGATAATCTCGCCACTGCATATCTTCCTAGTATTTTAAGTTTTATATTGTTTTGTTAACACTGTTATTAAATGATGATGTGCAAAAAGAATAAATTGAAGAAAAAACATTTTCGTTTTTTCAGATTCGGAGTTGTCTGTGGTATTTGCTAATAGATCGGCGGCTCTGTACCATTTACAAGAATACGAAGCTTCTCTGTCAGATGTACAGATGGCTCTATCTCTGGGATATCCACAAGAACTGAGATACAAAGTGTTGGACAGAAAAGCACGGTGCTATCTCGCCCTGAAGTGGAATATAGAGGCTATAAATGCTTTCAAGTAAGAGATATATTATTAAGATACATTCACACTTCTGTATGTCGATTGGAAACTACAATACAACAAGAAATATGTAGAAAACCCATATAATTAAAACTTTATATTGCATTGTGTTTATATTATTTTACACTCTATTATTTTCGTAGGTAATTTAATTTATTTTCAAATTTTGTAATAATAATAAAAATCTTTATTGCAAAAAAATAATCAACAGTAGAAAAAACATGACAGCAGTATTACTGAAAAATAAAATTGTAAAATGGGTGAGTTTATCGCAGAAGCGCGATATCTTCAAAATTAAAAAATCTATTATAATAAACACTTGTAATATTGTTAGAAAGTTTTTGAACACAGATTTATCAGGCACAATGCTGGTATTTTGAACACGCGTTTTGAGCCTAATCCTTTGATATCCTGTATAT
Source organism: Athripsodes cinereus (assembly GCA_947579605.1). Lineage (NCBI taxonomy): Eukaryota > Metazoa > Arthropoda > Insecta > Trichoptera > Leptoceridae > Athripsodes > Athripsodes cinereus. The sequence goes on along the minus strand of OX388325.1, from coordinate 12,304,075 downwards.
CTGGATAGGGGAATTTTTCCCGGCGTTAGACTGTTAAGTTTTTGTGTGATCATGACCGATCATATTATGAAGACTTATTTTGTTGTATAATGCTGAGAAATGTGTTTGGCAATTCTGTCGCCGCATTTAAATAATATTTTCTATTATCTGAGGTTTACGTTGGCAGTTTGATTCTGAAAAATCTACAAATTTTATTTTCATTTTTCAGAGAGACAATATCAGCGTTAGATTCTGCGAAATTACCAAGCGAAAAGCGTCACAAGATGCAAACTGACGCTCAGGTTATGATTGAGATATTAAACAAAAGTTTTCAACTTCTAAACACAAAGAATAAAGAAATAAATCAAGTTCTGCAGAGTGGAAAAGGCAAAAAGGATATAAATATTCTTCCGCTTGTTAGCGGGAAAGCTAATAAGATATATTCCGCAGCGTCTGAAGCTTTAACCATCGAGCGTAATGAAACTGAAGGAAGATTTGCACAATCAGTGCGCGATGTTTCTGTTGGAGAGATTATGGTTGTTGAAAAGGCCCATTGCAGTGTTTTACTTGCTGAATATGCCCAGACTCATTGCTTTCATTGTTTTAAAAGGTATTTATTTATTTATTAACAATTCAAGGCGTTAGCCTTTTACCTGTTATATATTTACATACATAATGCATATGATTGAAGAAAATTAAGACAACAAAACATAAAAAAAGAACAATATAATTATCAATATCGAGCTTTTCAAGACTCTTGACTTGAAAAGCTTGCCTTGTCAAGTGTATAGGAACACTGAAATCGCAATAGCGTATTTTCAAATTCATGTAACAAATAAACATAAAAATTTAAGTTAATTTTTTTTTAAACTTTATTACCATTATCATCCTGATTTTATTTATTTTCCAGATGTATTAACCCTCTGCCTTGTCCAACATGTTCTAACATCACATTTTGTACTGTGCAATGTCGTACAGACGCCATCGACACGTATCATAAGTACGAGTGCCCGATTCTCCGAGTTATATGGGATTCTGGATGCTCGGTTACGTGTCATATGGCACTGAGAATCTTGATGCAACGTCCCCTGTCGTACTTCAAAGATTTAAAGTCCAAACTGGAAAAGCCGTTGATTGGAAAGTATCTGAGTGACGATTATAGATGCGTTTATAATCTCGTTGGACACGAAAAGGAAAGATCTAAAGCGGATTTGTTCCAAAGGACGCATATGGCAACATTCTTACTGTCACTTTTGAAAAAGACTGATTATTTTAGTAACAATAATAATAGTAACACCACCGATAAGAAATTGACAAATGGTAAAAGTGATTCTACCATTGGTGAAAGTCAGACATTGAACGGTAAAAATGAGTCATCTAATGAAAATAAAGATTCATCTAATGGTAAAAATGAGTCATCTAATGGTAAAAATGAGTCATCTAATGATAATAAAGATTCATCTAATGGTAAAAATGAGTCATCTAATTATAATAAAGATTCATCTAATGGTAAAAATGAGTCATCTAATGACAATAAAGATTCATCTAATGGTAAAAATGCGTCATCCAATTGTATAACTGATGGTTCTAATGATAGCATTGAGAAGAATAATAAATCGAATGATAATAAAATTGAAATTTCAAACAGTAAGAATGAAGTGATCGCGTCTTCAAATGAAGGAAAAGAAACAGATATTGAATCCTTGGCTTACATTGGCAGCTTGATCTTGAAAAATCTACAAATCTTACAATTTAACGCGCACGAAATATTTGAATTGCAATGTGCCAAGCCTGTGGATAACAAGACACTTTTGAGAAAGGATCAAGGGAAATCTGTTTTCTTAGGTGGTGGACTTTATCCTACGTTGGCACTTTTTAATCATTCGTGCGAGCCTGGAGTCACTAGGTAAGTTTTTACACGCACATATATACTGCTAGTCCTTAACTCTTCATTCCTGAATCCATACTTCTTCAAGACTTTTTATATCATTTTGGCCATGAGCAACTCAAATCCACTTCTTTCCTACCGCCTGGATAATGTAACTTTATCGTCATCCATTCATCTATACTGAGTAAAACGTGAAAGTAGAATTGTAACAATTCTGTTCATACTATTTGTATTTACATAACATAACATACATAGACAATTCACACAGATCGAGCTAGTCCTAAACTAAGATGAATCTTGTATTATGGGTACTATCGCGACGATACACACATATACATGTAACACCCAGACCCAGGACATTTGAAAAAGGTCATTCTTCACTTTGCCCTGGCCGGGAATCAAACCCGGGACCTCGTGACTCAAAGTCAAGAGCGTTACCTCCGCGCCACACCGGCCGACAAATTTAAATTAATATATACCTATTTATTGCTGAGAAGAATGATTGGTAAAACTTTGCATGATAAAGAGAGGAATAAGGATATCAGGAGAATGAGCGGATGCACGAGGAGTGTTGTGAATATACATAATGTGCGTAAATAAGTTTAAAAAGGTTTTAACACGTGGAGCGTATGAGTGATGAAAGGATGACGAAGAGGATGTATTTATCTGAATAAGGAGGCGTTAAAAAATGTGGACGTCCGATAAGTAAGTGGCTTGATCACCAACAATTTAGTTAATAGAATTACGCAACAAGTACCAGCAAAATAATATTGTGGGCTCAATACTATAACTTGACATGTCTGAAATCAGTAGTTTTGAGATAATAGATAAATCATGACATTAGACTCAGAAGGATAGTAATTAACCTGTAATGGAGTGAGATTTTGTTCGAGTGTATGTATGAGTGAGATTTTGTTCGGTCCTAATGGAGTGAGTTTTTTTCACCATTAGATTTTTTTTTAAGTATCACATTATATAAATATCATACTGATTATTCCATAAAAAATGATATACGCCTTGTAATATTGACAGATGTACCTGTACGTCCATACTCATATTTGCACTGATTCTCCTCGCCGTACCTGTACGGCCATACCACTTTAGAGGTTAATATGTTATATAGGTATTATTACTAGCTAACCCAGCAAACGTTGTTTTGCCATATACTATATAGATTGAATTACTAATATCGCTATTAAAAAAAATTTGTTGATGGTAGAAGGGTGAAAATTTAGGGCTGTATGTATTTTTTAATGCCTCACCATAACAAAATGCGGTCCGGCCGTTTCGGAGGAGTATGATAACAAACACCATGACACGACAATTTTATATATTAGATTGAAACACTTTAATTACAGTACAAGGAAGTCTCTTAATTCATAATTATTACTAGAAATTACTCAAAGATTAAAGGCAAACATCGGGAACACACGGCTCAAAATCACCAAAATTTGAGATATCTTGTTCTAGTATTAATTAAGATATAATAATTTTGTTATATATCTTTTGCAGATATTTCCAAGGTACATCTGTCATAGTTCAGATGGTAAAGAACATAAAATGTGGGCAACAGATTTGTGAAAACTACGGTCCCTTGTTCACCAGGAAGTCGTATGAAGAAAGGAAAGGGGAGTTGAGTGATCAGTATTGGTTCCAGTGTCACTGCATCGCTTGTGAACAAAGATGGCCAAAGTTTGAAGACATGGATGAGACAATTATGAGATTTAAGTGAGTACCTACATGCTACCTTATTATTCTATTACCTGTTTTTTTTTACATACATAGACATTTCACACAGATCAAGCTAGTCCCAAACTAAGATGAATCTTGTATTATGGGTACTAACGCGACGATACACACATATACAATGCACTAAACACATATACATGTAACACCCAGACCCAGGACAATTTGAAAAAGGTCATTCCTCAATCTGCCCTGGCCGGGAATCGAACCCGGGACCTCGTGACCCAAAGGCAAGAGCGTTACCTCCGCGCCACACCGGTATTGGTGCATAAGCAGTAGTGATGTGCAATTTTTTTTTAAAGATGTATCTAGTTTTGTATTATAAACCCAAACACAACCTTATACTCCTTTAACAGTAAGCTACAAGTTTGTGTTGTGAAAGGGGAGTTTGCCGGCACCTAGGATCGAACCGCGCACCCCTTGTACATGAGGCCGGCACTTTACCTCCAGGCTACCGATGAACTCAATTATGCTGTACAATAGATCTTATAAAGCTAAGTAGAGGGAGTACAATAGATATTTGAATCGTGTATTTCAGAAAGCCCAAAACTCCTTAGAATCAGTTTATTGGGAAATCGAAAAAAAGTGAATACTGTAATTTCTTTGTGGAAAACGTATTTTTGTGTATGAGAGAGAAATATAGTTTTAATGCTAACGGACACGATAAGAGTAAAAAATGAAACACATTTGAGTTTCTTTATTTATTTTTTAAGTTTTGAAATTGTTGGATTATTGGTGTTTCTGCAATACACGTATTTATGGGTGAACATAAAAGTAAAAAAAATCTGATTTTATATAAAAAAAATTTTTTTCAAATCTAAATAACAATAATAAAAATTAATCTTCATCTGGGCTAGCATCTTTATTGGGGTCACATGTCGGCCAATCAAAAATTTCTGTGTAAAATGCTGAAATTCCCTCCTCATCGGGAATATACTTTTCAAGTTTTTTTATGTCCTGCATTTTCAACGTATTTATTGGTATACAACCTTGTGTGTATGCTGTTTTTGTGGGAAAACGAATAATATCTCTATTACTATTGCGTAGCCTAAAAGAGTGATCTTGGTCGATAATAAGGTGCATTATCATCAGTGTGTTTCACTATCGTATATTCAGAGTGTATTGCAGAAACACCACAACTCCCGGATTTTTGGTGTTTCTGCAATACATGAAATTTTTGGCGGTTTATTTGTTCTATTGAATTGATGGATTTTTGGTGTTTCTCTTCACTATAACATGTGTCTACCCATTAACAATTAAATTCTGCGAAAAAGTGAAATTCAAAAAAAAAGGGAGTTTTGGGGTTTCTGAAATACACGATTCATTTATAGGTTGCAGTGCAAACTATACCCTAAATACAAAAAAAAAGACATTCAGGATAACCTCATCACTGAATTTAGGATGTAAAATGTCTTAATTTTTTCAAACACCTGTTTTTTACAGGACACTTTAAAACTTAAGGAAAAGAGTGGGAGACCAATGGGCCACTTGCAGATTTTTTTTATTACATAAAATTGTAAATTAGTATGAAAGAAAGACAACCACAATTTATTTTAATTTTCTTGCACTATTTTCTTACGAAATTAGCTTTTAAAAATTGGATTTTCTCGGAGTGATCAAAAACGATATGGCGGCACTGTGACGTCACGGAGTCCCATGAATCATAATAAATTTCGCACCACAGATTATAATCTCATACACACACGGGACTCCGTGACGTCATCAGCTGTCAAAAGCTATTTAAAGTGTTTTGCCAAACGTCAAAAATTTTGGATTTTATTTTTGGAAATTCTCCATAATTTAGATATTTAAAAATTTTTAACTGACATTTATGTTTTCCGACCTCAACTTTACTTAATTCGATTATTTTAATTAAAACCCCCCACAACTGCAAGTACCCATTGTGTAGCAGGTGCTCCACAGAATGTGAATATTTGAAATGAATAATAATACTAACTTGTGTGATATTTGTTACAGATGTGATGCCGGTACTGCCTGTCCTAATATAATTCCAGTCCCTATCAACTGTAGCGACTTCCTAGTGCAATGTGGACTGTGTCAGAAACACACAAATATCATGAAGGGACTCAAAGGGTTACAGGTTGGTCACAAATAGAAATTACCGCTAATCTGACATAACTATTCCAACTCTTAGACCTAGCTAACAATTTCAACTGTTGGACCTAACTAATTATTCTAAATTTTAGAACTAACTAACAATTTCAACTGTTGGACTTAACTAACTGTTCCAACTATTTGATCTAACTAATTATTCCAAATTTTAGAACTAACTAACAATTTCAACTGTTAGACCCAATTAACTGTTCCAACTATTTGACCTAACTAACCATTTCTAATGTTTTGTAAAACTCTTGTTAGACCTAATTAACTTTTGAAACTGCTAGTCCTAACTAACTCTTCCAACCCTTTAACCTAATAAATTGTTGGACCTAACTAACTATTCCCAATATTACACAAACAGAATCTACCATGTTACATACAATATTACGTCTGATTAAAATTATTATTTCTTATGAATGCAAAGAAATGTGTACATTATGGCGGATGGTTGGTAAAATGTTGCATGATAGAGTGAGGAATGAGGATATTAGAAGAATGAGTGAATGCAAGAGGAGTGTTGTGTATAGAATGCGCGTAAATAAATTGAGATGGTTAGGTCATGTGGAACGAATGGAAGAGGAAAGAATGACAAAGAGGATATACTTGTCTGAAAGGAGAGGTGTGAGGAAGTGCAGGCGTTCAAGAACTACATGGCTTGATCATGTAGATCAAATTCTCAAGGACGGCCGTGTTTTGAGTTAGAGAAATCGACGTGCGTGCATGAAGAATTGTATGACTGTAGCAGAAGTGACAGAAGTATGTAAGGACAGATCTATATGGGGTTCCGTTCTCTCTGCCTACCCCACTTGGGATACGGCGTGAGGGAATAGGTAGATTATTGAGTAGAAAAAAATATTTTTGTTAGTAAAGTTTTTCATTTAGTCCGGGTTCACTTTAGACGTGTCTAGTTAGTCACTAACAAAATTAAAATTATAATTTAAAAAAAAACATAAAACAATATGAAAACAAAACAAATTGGGAAATTCTGTACAACGGGCGAATTTATCGCAGAAGTGTGATATCTTCTAACTAAAACTTGATAACAAAAACTTGCAGAAAATAATGGGAGTCCCGGACCCTTTGTCTGGAACTCCACAGAACAAATAAAAACAAACACTTACAATTTCCATACATTATTTAATTAATTACATTTAAAAATAAATAGGTAAATTACATACAAATAACAAATTGTAATTGCAAAAAGTCGAGATGCAACGAGTATCAGGCGACTATTTGGTATTCTGCCTATTGGGCCGAATACCAAATATTTAGTCTATTATTCAGTATTCTGCCGAATAGTTTAAATGTAAAACTGGGAGGAACTAATAGCTTGTAGTAGATTGTTGCTATTTCATTGTCAGCTGCAGAGGCATAATTATTAATTCTCAAATATCTAATTAATTAATTTAATTTGATATGCAGTGAAACAACATAATATTATTATTGTTTATTATTAATGTTGGAACACAAAAATTTCGAAAAAATGTACCGCGCTGCAAGTCTAGTACATATTATGTCTATGATATACCTACACGAAGATGCGCGGTCGGGAGTACTGCACGCTCTCACCGTTGTTTTGCAGAATACTCGCCGAATATTTGGTTATTAGGCACATGATCTTGCATAATGTTTGGTATTCGGCAAATATACTGTTCGTTGCATCTCTAGCAAAAAGTAATGCTGGGCCATCTTTTCGTACACATACAACTCACAAACATTTCAAATATCTATACCAAATTGTTTGTGGGGATATGATTTAATAATAGTAAATACCATACACGGTTGTATTGCAGAAGAGAGATTCGCTAAAGTAATTGTGTGATGCGTAATTATCACACTCAGTGTCCCACAGACAACGCATTGTGCTCTTTATACCTGAGCCACGCTGCTCAGATAGATGCACCTGCACAATTATCTTGTATCTGAAACAATAATAATAAAAAAAAAACACTTTAATTTCCACTGTCCACAGAAAAAGTTATTGAGAGAAATTAAATCTCTTAAGTGCTGCATTTTCATGGATAATTCATGAAAACTCACATGTACTTCAAAAATGAGTCTGTGAAATTTTTCCAATCATTTCTAGAAATTCAATATACCTATCGTAGAATTTCTAAGATACCTTCCGCATAACGGCATAACAAATCAGACTCATACAAAATGTCACCCTTCAAAAATTTACAGAAAAAAGTCTGAGACCAATTCTTTGCCAAATGCTTCACGGAATATTTTTGTTTTCTATCACAAAAACTTTATCATCTGGTGAATTTACTTATTAAATGATCACTCTCAGTGTCCATGGAGAACGTTCACCAGTTCCACCTTTCTCACTGCTGCAATACGGGGTCCACCAATAGTTTTTTTTTAAAGATGAATCAAAATTTTAAAAAAACCCTACATCTACAGTAAGTAGCAATATACTTGTGTCGTGAAGGTGGAATAAGTCGGCAGCGAGTGGAATCGAATCCGGGTCTCCCAACTGAAAGTCCGAGACTCTAACGTCAGCCTGCTGACCGCCTCGAATGTTTAATGTAAACTCATAGAAAATACTAATGCAGGTATAATGTGAATATTATTAGATATTATTTACCTTTTAATGTCCAACATATTTACTCTCTCCCTGACACTTCTGGCTATAGTCTGCACCCACTTCTCAGCTTGTGAGGATGTGTATGTGCGTCCCAGTAGATGCTCGCGCATTGTCTGATCTATAATCTCGCGTACGCTACCAACTTGGAACCTACAAAATGTATAAACAAACAACTTAATAATAGGGTAACTACGCTATTACGTCAAGAAATAACGCTTTTAAGAATGACCGTTCAAAGTGACGTCATTTGTTACTTAATTAATTACATTTTTCTACTGCTCATAGTATTTTGTTTGTGATTAACACAAAAAAATATGTATTTTATTGTTGGGGTATAGTATGCACCGCGACCTATAAGATAAGTCAAACAAAACCCTCAAAGTCCCAGACATCTTATGAAATCCAAGATCTTGAGGGTATCTAAGGTGTGGCGAGACTCCGCTTCTACCCAGTGCCTGTCTAGGGCTTTGATGCTTGTGAATACCACATCATTGCATTCCACCAAGAGATCGAGCAGTTTCGGCCTCTTCTTCACACAATCTACAAGTTCCGTCTTCTTCAAGTCCCCGTTTGCATAAGTGTTCGCTGAGTCTGTAGTGAGCCTGTATTGCTGGAACTTTTTAATGAAACGCAAATGAAATTAAAGATTTTATTCTACAATAAGTATCTGTTATACAGGAGAGACAATGGTCGTGGTTAAGTTATGTTTCATTAAGAATGTCTTATGATAGTTGCCCAAAAATAGCAACACTGTTTTTTCGTCCACAAGGGTTTTGGGGGTCCAGATGTTCCTCATTCACAATACACCGTTTCTATGACAACGACAACAAAATCAGAGAGCTATTTGGAATGCCGTGGGAAAGGGTAACTCAATTGAGAGTGCAAAGACACTATTGTGAATTGAGGGGGCTGGTTTCAGAGGAGTATTGAAAAGGCGATTGAGTTAATGAGCGAGTGATCTCTGAATATTAGAATTTCATGTTATTAGCACACAAAACCGAATGACTAATGTTGTCTTTAGTCTACTGTAGACTCGAGGAGCGTTTACACAAACTAGGACTTGAAGAAGACGTCACCTGCAGATTCTGTGAAGAGAAAGCTGAGACTTGTCAACGACACCTCTTGGCAAACTGCGATGCCGTGGGATTCGCAAGAATTAAAACTCTAGGCAAGCACTGGGTAAAAGTGGAATCTCTCCACACCTTAAAATACAAGTTTCATACGATGTCTGGGACTTGAGGGCTCGCTTTTAATGGACAACAACATCATCATCATCTATGCAAACGACCCCTGTGCATAGAATTATCTAAGAGCTATAGCTCTGCGTCCAGTTCATTAAAATACTCTTTGCCCTTGGCGACACCTGATGAATATCGTCTATATCCCCAACAAATTTACTTAGGGAGAAATTTACCTAATTTATTTGACAGACAATACCAGACAGGTTTAGTAGGGGGAGTACAATGGATCTTATCCAATAGGTCACAGTGCACAATGCACCCTGTCTAATAAAGTAAATACCTTTCGTCCAATCCTGGCCTGATTTCATATTTGGGAGGATCTAAAAGTTTGTCTTCTGTCACTATCACCTCGGACACTTTTGCTGCAAAAGATAAACATAAAAATAATAATAATAATAAAAATCTTCATTGCACAAAAATAAAAAAAATTATGACAACACATTATACAAAAATATTTTTAAGTCAAAAAACCTATAAAAATAGCGTATGAAATTTTTTAAAGTTTTTAAAATTCCACACTAACATTCTTTATCTAGATTCTCCTGTGAACTGTCTTCATCCAAATCAATATCGTCAGCCATGCTTTATTCCAATATCAACACAGGTCTTCCGACTGCTATAAATCTGAAACACAAAACAAAATTATGCCATGAATTTTTGACACAATTGGATGTCGGGGACTGGATTTTACTTACTATTATAGAAATGTGATGTCAATTATATTTTGAACCACTCTAGATTAATCATTCCAATTGATCACACTCATCCATAGTCAACCTATTTGAATAGGTAATAATATTTAACTAGGTAGGTATGTTGTATATGATACACATACATATGTGAACTTCCTTAAGGAGTGCATGACACAGAGTTTCGACGCTTATGAATCGACTCAAGGCTTGGTTAAGAGTACTCTTTAATATTATTTATTGATTTGGCGGTAACGTTATGGTAGTTTCTAAACATAATTACGAATGTTTGGAGTCAAAAAACTTTACAAATACCACTAAAAAAATTTAGTGGTATTTGTACAGATTTTTAATTCCAAACATTTGTAAGTATTCTTTAAACCTGATTTATATTCCCAATTCCTCTGTATCATGCTTATCACATGACTTGAAAGTGTAGAAACTCTGTGTTATGCACTCCTAAAGGAAGTTCACATTTGTATGTGTATCATATACAACATACCTACAAAAGGTGTTGATGTTTTGCGAATACTTGTCTTTTACAAGACATTGGAAAACTGGAATGAGTGGAAGACTATTTTTTAAGAGACTCCACAGGCATAGAAACTCAGTATGTAAATAAATCAAATATGACAATGTTTTTTTTCATATTTTCAGGACACGGTGGCCGCACAAAAAGCTGGTAAACTTTACATGGAAAAGGGTGAATATGGTAAGGCTCTCGTCAAATTTATCGAAGAATTGAAACTGTACGACGAGACACTAGCCCCCCCGTTCAAAGATTATCATCTGTGCCAGCAGAACATCAGAAGATGTCTTCTCACATTTGGAAATGTCAACATTGAAAAATAAACGAGGATCAACTGTTATACCAACTATTAAACTAGAATAAGTAACATCTACCATCACACAAATGGGGTAGTCAGCGGACTAAACGCATGTAAAAATAAACATGCAGATTGTCCTCTCCATCCCGATAAAAAAAAATGAATGTCAGGAAGTGTGGCTTGCCTCATCCCTGAATTGTAGATGTTAATTATTGTAATTAAAAAAACAAATGTTTTTTCCACTGTATTGTTTTTTATGGAGAGGGATGTTTTTCGTATTTACAAGGACATTGTCAATCTCTAGACCGGGGATGCACAGACTTATAGGGGACAGGGGCCACTCAGGAAGATTATGAGCCTAGGATGGGCCGCCATAAGAAAATTAACACTAAAAGTTTTAATTTCTAGAAACGCTAACAAATTAAAATTTCTACCCCCTCGTCACCGAATTTTCAAAATGGTATAGGAATTTAAATATTTCAAAACCTCCTTGGTTTTTTCCTCACAGTACCTTTTTCTACAATGTACCGATTGTTTGTGTCAATAACGGATGCTACAAATGTTACGTGTTTGAATTTCACCCCCTCTCTCGTCACCGAATTTCAAAAACTCCTCAGTTTTCTTAAAGAATATTTACTCGAATTATTAAGTGTCCGGTACTTTTACCGATTATCACTGATATTGAAATTTTTTTCATATTATATACTGACCAGAGGCCGCATGTAGCCCACGGGCCGCGGTTTGTGCGTTGCTGCTCTACACAATATCCAAAAATGTTAACAGAAAAAACAAGTTATACAAAAAAAAAACAAAAAATCATAAAATGAGCAAAGCTACATGCATTCACACATGGGTATATCAATCCCTTGTCAATGTCCTTGTAAGGTGAAAGGCGTCTCTCTCAACAAAAATATACTTGATCTGTAATTCAAAGAAAAAATTGGTCATGTGGCCGATCAAATTTTGCATCCAGTTTTAAACTGACGTTGGTTGTAAGACAATACATTGCTAATGCTTGAAGGTCATCGATGGTGGAATACAAAAATTCCGAAAAAAATGTACCACGCTGCAAGTCTAGTATGTCTGTCTCTCGATAAAAAAAAAAACAATGTATTAGAAAAATTTAAATTTTTCCAGAATAGGTGAACACATCTAAACGTCAATTATTTTGAACAATCGAAACAAAATTATAGTCACATTTCACTCCATGGATTGCCGTACAAAAAAAAAAACAATATAATATTGAATGGATCCACTTTGTAACAATTGTTTTTCATTTAGTAAAGGTTAATTATTTTTAGAAATGCTTAGTTAGATATGTCCAGCATAGTTAGATAAATATTAATTTATTTAACTAATTTAATATAGCGTTGTTATATATTTAAAATGACGTATGTAAATATATTGTGTTTTAGCATTTCTAGAATATACTTCTTGTTAAGACATTAAACCCATATTTAAAGTGATTCTTAGTAAAAAATACTTATATTTAATATTTTAAGAATAAAGTCACGTGCCAATAAAAAATTCAAACAACAATTTTACCCAATACCCTAATGAACAGTTATTTTAAGATCATGCATAAATAAAAATTATCGCTCATACCCACGTCATTTTAAATATGCAACGACAATAAGTTAAAAACGATGTAATTTTTAATGCTTAATTTGTGTCCTATTTTAATTGTTGAAAATATGTTTCGTCGTTACATTTTCAAAAAGGGACATGTGAATTCCACAGAATTCCATACAAAACCTAGAACCCTGACTCATTTACAAAAGTGAGGCAATAAATCTATTAATTTTTGATAGAACGGTTGGCGAAAGCGTGTGGTGTTTCCTACATTTAATGAAGTATTTCTCGCATTTTTATAAAAATATATCATTTTTACATTTATAAAAACGTAATTGAACATTTTTTGAAATTCTTGTCGACGTTTTAAGCGATTTACTACACTTCTTTTCGTCAACCGATCTGTCAAAAGTGCCGAAAAATGGTGCCTCACTTTATTACAATGAAAATACATACGAGTACTCCATCTAGGTATTATATATAAAATTCTATGGTGAATTCATAAATGTATTGACATTTCTAAAATAAACTGCTTATAATGACATCATAACCATTTTATAAAGTGATTCTTAGTATCAAATATTAAAATTCAATACTTAAAGAATAATATCACATGCCAATAAAAAGTCCAAACTACAATTTTAATGCCTTAATGAACAGTTTTAAAAAAGTATGCCCAATTAAAAATGTGCGCACATGTCTCTTTTTGAATATGCAACGACAATTTGTTTGTAGTTATTATATAATAAAGTTTTATGAAACACCAAAAACAAACAAGTTATTTTTAATTATTTATCTGAACATCTATCCCATCATGTCGCATCCCTTGTGACAGATGGGATAGATGTTCAGATAAATGACATTTCAATTCAACTTATCCTCACACACTACATTCGCTTCCTCCACATCCATATTGTAATTCCTCATAGACTGATTACTCTTACTCAACACACAGCAGAATGTGGTAACCAGTGGGCTAATTACATCTGATAAACTTGCAAATCGTCTTCTCTGCACCAATATTAGTAGATATTCAGGATGAATGGCGTACCTCATCGCTGGATTGAAGATGGATGTTAAATATCTTACAAGGGATGCTTAGTGAATGAGATGGGAATACAGGATGCTGTGTAGAAATATTGAGCGATAGTGAAATCACAAAATTTTGAGACCTTAAAAAAGATCATTACGTCTGGAACCCGTGCTCAGGTTTCCCGGCTTCTCTAAAGACGGCCCTGACTATATTATCCCTTCACGCCACTTTCCAAGTAGGGTTAGCAGAGAGGACCATCACGGTATGGATATATTCTTTCGTACTAGTTTCACTTCCCCAACACTCAGTAAGTAAGTAAAACAAGATATTATCATAGTATTTCCTTTTCCCAGCTCAGATAGAAGGTCTGATTGTACAATTGATTGCAAATTGATAGATCTGCTAGAAAATATAGCGAATAGCCGAGCTTCAAATGGATATCTATCTAGCTTCAAATGAATATCTAAGATAACACACTACAAAAGTGACAAATTAATCTAAGTCGACAGTATATTTATAGGATTCAATACTTCATTTTTACTTTATTGAATTTTTCAATAAGACAAAACTTGATTTCCTATTATTTTGGTACAAAAATCAACATAAAACATATTAAACTTACCAAAAACTTGATGTTTTGAAAAGATTTTGTACTTCGATAGCAACACTTGTATGTACAGTGTCTTGTTAACTTTATTTACAGAAATTGTGATTATATTCAAGATTCACTTATTCCAAGCAATAGTTATTTAAAATTGATAAGTTACTCGAACCCAAATTTATATAAATCTCAAAAGACTTCCACCGCCGCAAATGTCATAATATAATAACTCAAAACACGCGGCATTGTTTATGGTTTCTATGGAAACAGCAAAAGCACTAAAATAAAGAGTATTCTTCACTTTACGACTAGTCGCGGGCACTATCAAGATAAGTATAACACGTATAAAAATAATATAAATATTTTTGGTATAAGTCCACCACTTGAGTGCTTTCTCCATAACTATGTACTTTTTATTTGCATTTTATATACTAGTACTTACCTATTTGAAATTAATTGGTAGTATGTTGTTTTTGTATTATTAATATTGAGATTGAAAAGTCGAATCAATAATTATTTATTGTAGAAAGAAACACTTTATTCAGTTTACCTAATTATGAAATTCTTCTACGTGTGCACTGATACAAACAATGAATTTTAATAACGAATTTGTTGAAAATTTTGAAAAATGTGTTCGGCAATTTTTATTGCTCAAATATGGCAGACAATATACTCCTTTTTTAAGAGCTTTAATATTATTATAATCTATGGATCAGGATTAAAGTTTGACGTTTCAGAAATGTACAAAATAACATGTTAGGTATTTTATTCGTGTAAAACATTTCCCTAAAAAATAGAAATAAAATAACGAGATTTCGTGCAGTGAAATGGATCAGTAATTTATTGCAGCTATTATTTAACAAATAAATAAAAGTAATAATTGAATATTTGTAATTTGTTCCTGTCAGTTCATCATAATTTGTTAATAGAATTTCGACACGTCGTTGAGTTAAATACACTGTTAATTACAACAATTGGAGAAAACCTCATAAAAATATGTTTCTTTAATATATGAATTGTATAAATAATAAACAAAATGGCTATTTATGACAATAAACATTGGTTACTGTCTCACATACGAAATTCGTTTATTTCTACGGATGATACAGGAATGTGCGAAATAGTTATGTTGGGGGAAGATTTACCAAAGTTATTACATTTAAAATCGGTAGCTGAGCGTGGTAAAATGGAGTTATCTACTCCTTCAAGGACTACAGAAGACAGCAGTGATGATGAATACACCAGGGAGCAAGTTATGGAGTTTGATTGTTATCCTGAGATGGATCAGAGCGATGAAGATGATGTAGATCCCTTAACTGAAAGCTATGAGCTACAACATTATATGGATTTTGGATTACACAGGTAAGCTATTATGTATCCCATCTCCCACAAGTAGGGAAGCCTGTAGACCAATTATTGTAATAAACGAGCAAGTTGTATTCTCTGTGTCAATATAAATTAAGTCATTCAGGATAGATAGCACTCTACCTTGTCACTGCTGAACTGCAGGTGTTAAATGTCTCAAAATGTGATGTTTTGTGAATATCTGCCTTTTATAGGACAATCAAAATGTGATGTTTTGTGAATATCTGCCTTTTATAGGACAATCAAAATGTGATGTTTTGTGAATATCTGCCTTTTATAGGACAATCAAAATGTGATGTTTTGTGAATATCTGCCTTTTATAGGACAATCAAAATGTGATGTTTTGTGAATATCTGCCTTTTATAGGACAATCAAAAGCTAACTGAAAAGATTTGGGCACATATTTTTTTCTCGGGACTCTATAAATGTTTTTTTTTTTGTTTAGAGAAACAAACAACTCACTTTTTATTGAGTTTTAATACATCCTGTCATTAATTTAATTTTTCTGGTCCGGACTTTAGACCTTAATTTTATATTTACTGTTTTTATTTTGCAGACAGAGATCAAATACAGCGCAAAAATTGGAAAAAATGGAAGCAGCACAGAGAAAAGCAGCTAAAATAAAAGTTGTAAAGTGGGAAAATCCTCCTGTAGCACTTACAGACCAAGAACGAGAACAAATATTCACCAAGAAAGACTCGGATACAATAAAAAAACATGTCAAGAAGAAAGGAAAATCGATGCTCTCAGAGCAAATTGAAAAATGCCCCCTTTTACCTCAAAGCAAATTTGTGGAATTTGCAAAGTTCGACGGTACAGCCCAGTTTGGTTTGCCGACAAAAACTTACAAGATCTTCATGACGATGTTGCCTGAAGATCAAAGGAATTACCCCATAACGATTTGTGTTGTTGCCAGTGCGAAAATATTAGATCTTATCGGATTCACATGCTACAAATATAGGTAAGTAAAATAATATAAAGAGGGTGAGTTTATCGCAAAGGGGCAAAATTTTACAACCCAAAAGAACAAATTCAAAAATTAAATCTTAAAAATCTTAAATATCAAGAAAATACTTGTGACATAAATATACAAAATAATAATAAACATAAAGAAATCATATAAAGTGTAATAATAATTACCAGAATACAAATAAAGGGTAGAGGGGGACAGAGGGAATTGGGTTTTATGTTTCAAATGTTGTATTTGGGGAAATAATTTTCTCTTTTAAGACATCAGACTTTGAATCTGTCTAATATGTGATGGGAGATTATTCTAGCAATGATCACCCTGGACTGCAAAAGAGTCTGTGGCTGAAGTTGATCCATGAGCCGGGTTTGAGTCCTCAGAGACAATCTCAATCAGAGAATCATGTCTCTTACAATGCTAGAACATTGTGCAAAATACAATTGGGAAAAATAAGAATATTGTTCCACCTTTTTCATCAATTGAAATTTGTTAGCAACTTTTTGGATTGCCTACCAGCAGACTAAATGTAACTCGACATTCTGGTGCTATTTAAATGGGAGATATAGATCTACTTGAGATCTGAAATATGATTCACGCAATGACTTCTATTGTTTACATATTTTATTTTTATTTTAGTATACAGCATCCTGAAACCGTCCTGGGTTCTGTATCACAATACGGGTTGTTTATCTGCGAAGACGATGGTGAAGTTGATTGGGACTTCCCTTGCATTGATAATAAAGAAGCTTGCTCCAAATTCGCATTCAACTGTCTCGGTCTTGTAGATTTAAAATCGCACTCTGCAATCAAAAGTGGCGAGATGCACACGTCATCGATACCTGACAAAGGTGGCCTTCATATGATCACAATGCCCGAGGAAAAAACAAATAATGAACATATCGTTCGTAGCCGATCGGCGACGTTTGATTCTAAAGATAAATCTGGGAATAGACAAGACTCTATTAGCAGTACTTTGAAAAATTCTACAAGCATTAATTCTACAAGTAAACCTGCGGGACAGGGTGCTATTGTAAAATTTGGTGATGATGTGATTGCACAGAATGAGGAGAAGATGAAAAATTTGTCTATAGCGATTGCGCACAGGAATAAAGGTGAGCTTGTGTTTTATATTCTCATAATATTTAAGTAAATCTTTTTTTGCCAAAAGCAAAGAAACTGATTTTTTAAATAATAATCACCTTTGAAGAAATTGAATACAGCATTCTGTTATACCATAAACAAACACGAGAGACGTTTTTCCACTTCTTAGGTCATTATCGATTACCTAAAAATATGAAAAACATAATATTTATGGATTAAATCACATAAAAAGTGAAATAAAACACCTTTTTCAAAGTGATCACCTCAAACTGCGCAATTCGCAACGCGCAGACACTAACGAAAGAAGTAAACAAGTTTTGACATTACTATGAGAGCGAATGTGGTAAATAAGTAGATAAACTAGGTAGGTACGTGAATTTTTTAACTCTGCATGGAAATGAAGAAAAAAACTTGTTTAAGATATTGATTGTAAGCTAAGCAGATTTTGTTTCGGCTCTACTGTAAAGTGGTGTTTCCCTTTTTTCATTTGCACACAGCATTATTCTCAATTATAAATTGTTTCTGTTGCGCCCTCTGGAAAGGTTTATTTCATGGAGTTTCCAGTAAAGAATAACTGTCCCAATCATATCTGTAAGTTATTTCTATTTCCCTGTTAATGACGGATGTTTGTAAAATGTCACAAATACAACTTGAATATCTTCAATACAGTACTGATCAAATAAACTGCCACCCATCCTGGATGGTCTATCACCCGAAACTCTCAGCAAAAAGGTGCATCTTCAGCCTTCTTTTAAAGCTCTCCCCATTCTCCATTTGCTGGGTCCACACAGCTGGATGCGAAAGTCAATCATCAAGCAAAAATCTTAAATCTTTCGTTGACAATTCGGAGCATTCTCTGAAGAAATATTCAAATGAATGCCTTTGTTACCCGTCCATGAGACGTAAGATTAAAGATTAAAGATTTTTGCTTGATGATTGACGTTCGCATCCAGCTGTGTGGACGCCGCCAGTCTAGATAGATGGGTTATAATATATAGAAATTAAAATTTAAACTTAACCTCCAAATCAATATATAATATTAAAACATTTCTAATATATTTTTTAGGTGATTATACAAACAAACAGTCATCCACGTCTCCCCACGATGCTGAAGCCTTAAACAGGATGAAGGTCCATGAGAAAGCCATTGAGGCCCCCCTGTACCAGTCATATAGAGTTAGAGTAGTAACTAGGATGGTCGCAAATCCTCCTGTGATGCTTGGAATATCTGGAGAGAGGATTGAGATCGACCCAATACATGCCTCATCAAAATTCTGGGTAATAATATGTATATGAATATTATAGTACTTTTTTATTATTATTATTTAGGCATTCCACCCAATGTGAGTGATTTTGCCGTAATAAAAACAAAATTACTAAACAAAACTGCAAAATAAAACCCTACCGCAACTACGCATAAGAAACGAGCAAATATTAAAGTAAACAATATGTAAAACAACATATTTTGAATATTAAATATCAATATCAAGAAAGTGCTTTGGCACATAAACGACACTTTAATGCTGTCCAATAATAAATAAATTATGCAATACAACATACAGAGGGTACTGTAATGCAATATCTTCCAACTAATCCATATTTTTGTTTCCTGTTTTCAGCTTCGCATGAAACCGATATCGCTAAACATTGAGAATGTGGCGTGGTGTGAAATGCAGGAGATGAAATCTACGCGGGCTACATTCAGGCTGGTATACTCGCACAATCATTCAAATATATCATTTCAAGAATTATCTCCTTCGAGTAAGTACTAACATATACCTATATATAGGTACCTATATGGGGACGGGGTTCAGAAAGAGTGTTGCCTCCAACTTTAGTATCTTTGTTTCTCAAGATTGACTTTTTTTTTTTGTTTTGTTTTTTTGATGTTGAATGGATTGCTTGATTTTAAGTATTGCGATGGAAGGCTCTGGAGGCCACAGCCTGTTGAGAATCTTGTAGTAGTGGGACGATGTAGATTTAAAAGAAAAAAAGAACGAGAATTTCATTTTATTTGGAACACTTGAAAGACTAATATTTTTGTTGAATTTTTTTTTCAGTGATTCGTTATTACACACACCCGCTCAATCTCAATTTTAAACATCACGATTTCGAATGTGATGCTCAAGAGGCTAGAGAAATTGTTGAGAAGATAAATTGTATTCTGGATCTTCAGTCCAGCAGATGTCATAAGGAATATAAGTCCGCCCGAGAGAGAAAGTCTTTGGTTCGGAGAAGTTTTCACCTTCCGAGGACATCGTAGCAATATTTGTATTACTTTGTCAAATTTATGTTTTGTTTATACTGTAAATAGTGTATATTAATAAATTATACTGTGTATAATACTTGTTTTATATCTTATTTATTTTTTTAAGCAATGAAAACCTTTTTCAGTATTACAACAGTTCAAAACAACTTTTACATACTTTTCAAGGTGAAAACAAAACAAAACAAGAAATATTATCTGCGTTCAAGACAGAAGTCAAATAAAAGTTTGCAAAAATAAATAAAAGAAGCTGTGTATGTCTGAATATAAGAAAAATTTACAAATATACACACACATATGTGCACACATATTTTTATGAATATTTTAATGTCTTTTGTTTGTATTTTTCTGTAATTATGAACAATATTTTTTCAATACAGAACTTTTATTGTTATACATAGACACACACGTAGGTAATGGAATCTTAATAATGAAATAAATCTTTATCGTCCAAGCAAAATATCTACATTTGCGAATACTGAAAAGTGCAAAGATACTTGGTCTGCTGGCTAACCCACTTGTGGGATATGCCGTGATAGTATAGTAGTAGTAGTAGTAGCAAAGAATTCACTGTGTCGGTGTTTAGGCAGTAGAATTCCATAATGGAATTAAAACAAACAAATGTTTCTACTATATAATGATGATTTTATTTTTGACTATATGTTTTATATTAAGAGAGACATCTTTATTTTTTCTTTTTTTTAACGCGACGACAGAATTGCTATCCACACATCTCAGCATTATTCGAGGGTATACAACCAAAATGCACTAAGTCATTTCAGTTTTGAGATGACATGGTGGCAATTAAATGAAAAAAAAAGTGTTTAGATCAATACAAATTCGTCATGTATTATTTGAACTTTAATTAAGATGATATTGGTAAGTGACTTTTAGGCTTTGCAAACAAATTTAAACATAGGAAATATGTTAATTACTTGAATAGTTTTTGAAAACTTTTGTAGCGCTAGACTGACTTAGTGCATTTTGGTTGTATACCCTCGATATGTACAACCAGATAAGTCTCCATATGATCGAAATAAATAAAACAAGCGTTTTATTCTACTATTGATTTAATTTATGAGAGACGTCTTTCGTCTTATGAGGACATTGTCAATCTGATTTTAAAAATACAACAATATTCATATATATAAAAATATTTACAATAACAATGATAAGAGAGTAGGTATAATATAATATTACAATGTAGTATGTATCAGTAACTAATTCTAAGAAATTATTAATTACCATGGGAAAGGGAGAACAATATGTATTTGTGTGACAAGGACAAGCATAGTGTATTATATTAATCTGGTTAAACCTATTTATTTGTTGTTATATTCATATAGGTGAATTTGTGAAAAGGGAAGTATATGATCAGAATGATATTGTAAAAAGGTAGGAAGAGAGTTTGTGTTTGATCTGAATTTATATAATGCAAGTTTTATTTATAATACAATTTAAGTTACTTATTAACTATTAATATTATTTTTACTATTAATATTACTATTATATTACTATTAATATATATAATGAGTTACAATCCATTGGATTGGTCTGCAACGAGTTTTGACTTATTTCTCCACTCCTCCCTATTCTCAGCTAGTCTCTTCAACTCCATATATGAGCCACAGCTCATGTCCCTCTTCAGTTGGTCCATATAGGCGTCTCTCGGTCGACCTCTGCCATTTGTGCCTTCGGTCCTACCCTCTGCGATTGCGATGAGCAGTCCTGGGTGCCTGATGTTGTGGCCAATCCAATTAGCTCGTTGTTGGCAGATTCTTTTGAGGAGTTGCCTTTTTTCGCCAACCCTGGTTAACACTTCTTCGTTTTCGACGTGTTCCGACCAATGAATCTTCAGCATGCGTCTATAGCACCACATTTCAAATGCCGCTAACCGTCCGCTTTCCCTCTTGCTGATGGTCCACGTCTCGCACCCATATAACAAAATGCTCCACACAAAGGCTTTAGTGAGATTCTTCCTCACGCTTAGATCAATATTAGGGGATTCTAATATTTTGGATTTTTTGTTAAAGGCAATTCGTGCCTGGTTTATTCTGCTCACAATTTCTGATTTGGAGCGTCCGTCCTGGTTTATTCTGCTGCCCAAGTACACGAATTCTCTTACTTGTTTGATGCTCACTCCATTTATGGCAATGTTCGCAGTCGCTTCCTCCCTTCCAACGACCATACATTTTGTTTTATCTTTATTTATTTTCATGTTGTACTTTGACAACAGTATACTTTCCATTTTCCCTAAGGCTTCGTTCAGCTCCATCTCGGAGTCTGCGAGCAGTGCTATGTCGTCTGCATATCTAATCATCTCAACCTTTTTCCCATTTATTTTTACTCCTGTCCAGTTCTTCATTTCTTCTCTGAGTTCATCAATAGCTCGCTGTATATAGCAGTTAAAGAGTGCTGGCGACATTGAGCATCCCTGTCTCACACCTTGTTCTACCCTCGCTTCTGCGCAGCTCTCTCCGCTTTTAATTACAGCCATTTCATTCTTGTATAGGCTCCAGATTGCTCTTCTGTCCTTATAGCTCATTCCTATCTGGTTTAGAGTCTTAAAAAGTTGTTCCCATTCTACTTTATCGAATGCTTTTTCTAGGTCGATGAATGCTACATACGTGTTTCTATTTACTGTTATTCTCTTTTCAAGAACAAGTCTTAGACTCAGAATTGCATCTCTTGTACCTGTCTCTTTGCGGAATCCAAATTGATCTTCTGAAAGTGTTTCGTTGATTTTACTTTCCGCCCTTTTCATTATAATGTTAGTGAGTATCTTAGAAGCGTGTGATATCATGCTTAATGTTCTGTGTTGTTCGCACTTTGTCGTACTATTAATATTAATATTACTCCATATGATCAGTCATGGTCACACAAAAATTTAAGTCTTATACTATTAATATTACTATTATATTACTACTAATATTAATATTAATATTACTCCATATGATCAGTCATGGTCACACAAAAATTTAAGTCTTATGCCGGTAAAAAATCACCTATTCAGATATACAGGATATCAAAGGATTAGGTTCAAAATACCAGCATTGTTCTTGAAATAACTGTGTTCGGAAACTTTCTAACAATATTACAAGAGTTAATTATAAGACTGCCATTTTATTTAAACAGATTATACCCATATACAAGACATCGTCAATAGGAGGAGGGGGGCGCGCCCCCCATTTATATCTGCCTCTGATCCAGTCAATCAAACATAACAATAATCATTATCATCATCTCCGACGATCCCTCAACCCTGAGGATCGTGACCGTAAAAATATCAATCATATCAGTATCTGGCTAAAATCAATAAAATATAGCTATAAAGTATAAGTATATGGGAATGTTGCTAGACGTAAAAAAGTATTCACACCCTTTCATACAAAGTTGCTAGCAATAAAAACTCTTATCTGTCAAATCAACTGAGCTGTCAGTTTTCCTATTTGCTGTCATTGCGGATCTGCGGAAACTTATCGAGTACTGAAAGATATTATGTGGAGTGTTGATTATAAATTCATAAAACTTTTTTAATTTGTGCAATAAAGTATAATTTAAATATGGGGAATGATTCTTCACATTTAAGTGGATTAGAAGTGAATGAAAAAGCGGTGGAAATCACAGATTTCTGGGCACATTATCATGCTACAGTTAATGACACAGGCTCATTTTTCAATTTGAAGGATTTTGGGGCCATATCGATGTTTAAAAATGAATCACCCGTGTTAGGTACACTTTGGAGTAACCACTCACCGCTGGAGAAATGTTCGATAGTCAGTATTTTTATATATTTGCTATTTTTTTATTGTTGTTTTTTATTGTTATATTTTTTCTATCATAGTAATTGTACTAACGCGACGATACATATACGTATATGTAACACCCAGACTCAAAACAATTTAAAAAGAGCAATTTTTCATTTTTCTCTGGCCAGGACTCGAACTTGGAACTTCATGATTCAAAAGCAAGAGTTTTTCCTCCGCTCCACGCCGGTCATCAAATATACATTCCATCATACTACTACTACTACACCATCACGGCAAATCCCACAAGTGGGGTAGCCAGCAGACCAGCCGCATGCAAGAAACATGCAAGCTGTCCTCTCCGTGCCAATATAAAATCAAGACATTCAGGATGGGTGGCAAACCTCATCGCTGAATTTAAGATGTAAAATGTCTTAATTTTTTCGAACACCTGCCTTTTACAGGACACTCGAAAACTTACGGAGAAGAGTGGGAGACCTATTCTTTACCGGATGCTCCACGGGATAAACATTCCATCATACTGTTTCATTTCTTGGATATACAGAAAGAATCAAGTGCAACTTATAATTTTATCCTTGCATACAGTTTTCATTATCACTTCTCACTCATGCTGCTCTCCTGGTCATTGTGCTCAACACATTTATGTCCTGATTGATATTATGATCTTGTCATTGAAAACTCAGACAGCTAAATCTTCGGGCACATTTCATAGTCAATCTGTCCTTCAAGTTTTCACGGTCCTTATCATGTCGTCTGGTTGTCAGGAACCCCGTGTCGTAATTGATTTTCGTGCTACAGCCATCTTTAAAAGTTTGAAATGTTTTCACCTATCATCATGGTTCTGTACTTGTTCATTTGTTTCACACACCCAAACCATTATAGGTATCTCATTTACATTCATCTTGGTTATTTATTTCATGAACTTTATTATTATTATTATTGGACAACATTAAAGTGTTGTTTACGTGCCAAAGCACCTCAAGGAAACTGTAAAATTTATCAACTCTAGGATATTACATCCACGTCACATTGTAAATATATATAAATAAATAGATTAAATGAGAATCTCGAATACATAAAGGTATCCACGTCAGAAGTTCCATATTATATTGAGTTACATTAAATATTTTGGATACAATATGTATCCACGTCAAGAATGTAAAACGGAATACAATATTTAAAAGTTATTAGTAAAATAAAAAGTTTTTAGGTCCCTTCTGAATGTCTTAAGATCTGCAGCTTGCCTAAGCTCAAGAGGTAATCCATTCCAGAGGTTAAGTCATTCAATATTCTTCTCCTATGAAATTATTATTACGCACTCTATCTCTCAGACTTTTACTGCATATAAAAAAAATATCAAACTATAAAGGACATGTTTCGTTGTAACTTTTAATGTGAAGTAAATAGATTAAAATATAATGAGTCATAGTCAACAGCTGTACAAACAAATTATACAAACAGATATATCGTCGGCGTCAAAGAAAAACTCACCAAATACAATTTTTGTTAAAATTGAGTTATTTATACTAGCAAATTTGTTTTTTCATGCTTTATTTAGGAAAAATTCCCCAAAATTATAGGAGTACATATTATCATAGAAATGAAAAGCACATTAACTCACCAACTATCAAATACGAATATTTGCGATAAGGAAAAAGTCACCAAAGTATGTGAATTGTATTTTTTTTTGTTATTTCCATTTTATTTATTCAAAATTTGTGCACATACAGGCAAGTGAAAAACACAAAAATAATAAACGGTACAAAAATCACATGCTATCAATAAATTAGTTCATTTGATGGAATTTCTTTTTGTTTCCTGGATTGTTAGTATTTACATTGTATTAGTATTTACATTGTATTATTATTATATCATTTGGTATATAAACATAAAATTTTCTTAACTACATATATAATAAAAATAATGAGTTTCTATAGTTCCTATTGAGTTTTATAATGATTATTAATCAATTTTAAAAATCACCAACTGTATTACCCTTTGTAAGGAGTGAGTATTAAAAAACCAACCAAATACGAAAAACTGATTTTCTTGATTTTTTTCTATGAATTAATCCAGATTTTAAGTTGTTTAATATAGGAAAATATATGTTAAGAACATTAAAAAAAACTGTTTTACTCTATCGGTTATAGTTTTCAAGTTATCGAAATTTCAATTATTGAAAATTAATAAAATGGCTGTATCTCATAATTTTAGTTTTGTTAGTTGGTGACTCTTTCCTTGACGCCGACGATATTGTGTTATCTAAGCGGACATACTGACAGACGGAGCTGGAGATTGTTAATCAAATACTCAACTCAGTTAATCTGTTAAAAAGTTAACTTTATTAATTGTTAACTCATTAATTAAAAATAAATGTAACGCAAGTTATAGTTAAACTTTTTATTTAAAAGTTCCCAGTGAGGTAAAGTCGGCAACTTTAAATAAATCCTCATCTTATGGCCCTCCACACTTGGATTTCAAGTGTCTGAAGCTACATTTTTGTGTGTTCTGTTACAGAATAGAGGCTTTGTAAACCTCTGCTTACGAATGAAGAGATCTGACACTGATGAGTTATGGGCTCCATTGATTGGAAATCATGATTTTCAGTCAGGAATATCAAACTCGCATAAACATTCTTGCAGCCCGGTTAATATTTATCGACACACAATAGTATTATACAATAAAATAGAGATGTCAAGTGTCAGGATGACGTAAACATAATTTTTTTATTTTTCTTTTATATCTTTTCTTACTTCTGCTGATTATGCACAATCTTACGTTGTAGAAATATGGTACTCCAACAGAGATGTCTGACAATTTTGATTTGTTATTGTGTTAACAATTAATATCAACTGATTGACTCTATATTGTTATACTTTGTATATGGTGCCAATAACATTTTGAATACCCCAATTCCTGATTATAGTGTTAACAATAACAAATATTGTTATCACAGAATATACATTTGTTTTTGCTTATATCTGCGTGTTGATGGGAAACTATAATATGTTCACTTTTGCTCTAATTAGTCTATGTGAAGTGTTTCAAATTAAAAATGAAATAAACTTGCGTTATCTTATAAAATAACATGATTGTCGTCATCATCATCATCATCGCCCTCAATGCTCCTCTCGGGAGCACAGGGCAGAAACCAGCCTCCTCCATTCAGAGCGATTCTGCGCCAATTACGTCACCTCTTTCCACGACATTCCTTGCACTCTGATGTTGTTGTCATAGGAAGGGTGTATTGTGAATGAGGGACGCCCGGATCGACAGAACCCTTGCGGACGGAAGAACAGCGCTCTTTTTGGCCAACTATCATTGGGCATTCTCAAAACATGTCCCAGCCAGGACCACCGTCTCTCCAGTATTACGGGGATTACAGGTCTCTGCCGATTATGATTATGCATATGGATTAAATATATAGGTGTATCTATTTTCAACTCCACAAATAAATATTACAAATTGTTTAACTATTGAACAGAACAATGACAAAGCATGTCTTTAACAGTGTGATTATTATATAGAATATATTTCACTTTCTAAGACTGAGATGGGCTGAGCACGTGGAGAGAATGTGCAAGGAAAGAGTGCCAAAGAAAATCCTTCATACAAGACCACAAGGTAGACGTAGCGTTGGTAGACCCAAACTCCGTTGGATGGATGGAGTAAGGACGGATTTAGACATCATTGGCAGAGTACTTGCCAATATAGAGGGAGATGGAGGCGAGTATTGGAGGAGGCCAAGGCTCATAACAGGCTGTAGAGCAACTGATGATGATGATATTTCACTTTCTGTTGTGTTTTCAAAGCATAATAATAACTGTACCTGAGAGCCATTTAGTCTTAAGTACTAAAATGCCATTTTCAAATACAATTTTTTAATCGAAAAAATCTCAACATTTTACTAGTAATAAGCTGTATATACTATATACAACTTATTACATAGACCCTATAGTATAGACAGACCCTAAGCATTTCTGTACTTAAGACTCACGACTGTTGTGTTATTTCCGCTTTTTTAGTAACTTTGTCATTTTTGACAAAAATGCACTTGAGTCCTAATGGCTCTCAGGTACAGATAAATATACCAAAATTACAAAAATGGTGATTTCTCCAATATAAGACATTTCTTTTTATTATGTTATGAAACCGAATAGTCAATATATCAAGACTCCCACATTTTTTTTGTCACTTTTCAGAGAAACACTGACTTATATAATATTTAGGAAAGTATTTATTTGTCAGGAGAATGTTCATTTTCTGAGAGAGGTTAATCAAAACTACACAAGTTTATTAATAAATTTGTTTCAGAATTTGATGAAGTATCGCCACCCTTGCATGCTGCGCTACGTATGGCACTGGCAGCAAAGAGGCCTCCACTATCTCACCACAGAATGTGTGCAGCCTCTTACACAAGCCTTAGCCGACCAGGATCCTATACAGATATGCATCGGACTCAATCACATAGCACAAGCGCTGGACTTTCTACATAATAATGTAATTGTTTTTAACATTTTTGATATGCCAGTGATAAGGTATGCCACCCGTCATTATTTTTTTAATTGCTTTTGGCTCTGAGAGAGTGGCTTGCATGTTTATTATGTGAGGCAGTTAGTCTGCTTGCTACCCTACTTTTGGGATATGCCTATATATATATATAACTTTTCTATTTTTGAAGAGGAAACACTATGAAAGCTCATTTTTAAATTTAGGTAATAAAAAATAAAAAACTGTATAACTTTCATTAATTAATATCGTCGTTGCATATTCAAAAAGAGACATGTGCACACATTTATATTTAGGCATACTCTTTTAAAACTGTTCATTAAGTCATTAAAATTGTAGTTTGGACTTTTTATTGACATGTGATATTATTCTTTAAGTATTGAATTTTAATATTTGATACTAAGAATCACTTTATAAAATGGTTATGATGTCATTATAAGCAGTTTAATCTGGTAATGTCAAAATGTTTATGAATTCACATGTTCCTTTTTGAATATACTACGACAATATATTGCTTAGAAGCTTTTCGGATATATGTCCATCCTCAGTAATATATATCTTATAACTAATGAGAAAAGACAAAAAGCAACAAAACGTTAAACATTATAAATAATTGAGGGTAGGGGTTAGTGGAATTATAATAAGGATCTTTGTAGTTATGGGTAGAAGGATTGTTTTAAGGTAATGAATGGGTAGAGGTAGTGAAAGGGTGGGTTAAGGGAGAAATGGGAAGTGGTATTTGTATGTTAATAATATCATCATTGTTTTCATTTATCTCCACTGCCTCTAGAATATTCATTTTTTGTCCTTTTTTGCATCTATGTAAAACATGTAATGCTTCCTGATTGAATGATAAATAGATAATTATTATACAATGTCCCATGGAAGAATAGATTTTATGTAAGTTTTCGAGTGTCCTGAAAAAGGCAGGAATTTGTTAAACGTCACATATTAAGACATTTGATATCTCAAATTCAGCGTTGAAGTGTGCCACCCATCCTGAATGCCTTAACTTTTATGGTTACATAAAGGATTACTTGCATATTTATTACGAGCAGTTGGTTTGCTGGCTACCCCACTTGTGGGAGATACTATGATGGGTTGGAATGGATGGGATATTATACGATACTCAAAAATGTACAGCAAAGAGTGATAGACGACTTATTCTGTCTTAAGGACTTTACTTTTTTCTTTTAAGGAATGGTGTAGTGTAAAGAAGGGTTGTTCAGAGCATCAGTGATCTTGTGGTTGTAAGAACAGTGCTAAATAACCAAATCAGGAGTATTTCATCCATCTCTCCTGTATTACAATAGAGACTTTGTACTGAAAATAATATATTTTACAAATCATAACTGGATACCATTTTTAAGTAAAGCACTAAGTAGGTACCAAAAAATAAAAAAAAATGAGATAAGTATGAAGATCGGTTCCATGCACCTTTGCCATCACTTCAAATAACGTACCAAGGTGTTATCTGTGTTTATTTCATAGTGAGGTGACTATGAATATTGCCAAAGAATTAATTTTGAAGATATTGAAGTTGCGTTTAGAGCAAGCATGTCAAGCTCAAATGAGAATTTTGAATTTCAAAGCTCAAGCTTGGTTTAGAGCCTTCTTCATTTATTTTTTTATACACATCAGTTGTGGTTTTAATAAAAATATATAGTTTTTATAATTTGAGTATTTTTATTTCTATTAAGGGCCCCGTTTAGCAAAAACGGTAAAATATTCTATTTTCAACAAATTTGATAGAAAAACTGCCAAAACTTGTTGACCCTTGCGAAAATATTGATTTGATGAAATAAAAAATCAAATATTTATTACCAATATTAGTTTTTTACTAAAAAATAAATAAATCGCAGACCGACGAGATTTATTTAGGTACTTACTCTTTAAAATATGAGAAATTTTATCAAAAAAAAAATAAACTCATAATCACATTTTACCTTGTATCTCTGTTTGAATATTCTGTTCTTATTTAAAAATGGTTTTGAACTTTTTCAGGCATCTTTGAGTCACAATAACTTGAGTATGGGTGCCGTGTATGTCCTACCAGATGGGACATGGAAGTTGGGTGCTATGGAGATGGCGAGACCATTTAAAGAAATGTCGGCTAACTACCTCAAACAGTCAAAGAAATACAGGTCAGTAGGTATATTATACATACATACCATCACGCCACTTCCCTCGTGGGGTAGGTAGAAAGGATCGAGCGCCACTTCCTTCTATCCTTGCATACTTCTTTCGCTTCCGTCACTGTTATACAATTCCTCATGCAGGCTGCTCTCCTGTTCAATGTGCTCAACACATGACCGTCCTGTAGGATTTGATTTAAACAATCTTGCCATTTAATCAAATTTTGTCATCATTCATCATTTGATCAAATGAATTGATAATATATAATATGTTTTGTTATTTTTATTGGTATTATGCCGTATTTTATTGTATTGTATTATTTTATATGGATTCTTATGCATTGTGCTTTTTTTTATCAACTTGTGTATTCATTTTGTAATTTATTTTATTATTTTGTAATTTATATTATTATTTTAATAAACGGAAATTATATGTTTCACCACATTAAAAAAAAAAAATCCTCGGACGTCCACGTCTCCGCGCAGCATTCCTCTCAGCCAAATAAATCTTCTTAGTCATTCTGTTTTCATTCATTCTTTCCACGTGCCCAAACCATCTTAACTTATTTACATTCATCCTTGTAATTACACCAACTTTCATTCCACATTCCTTTCGTATATCACTGTTACGCACACAATCTCTCAGACTTTTACCACACATCCTTCTCAATGATCTCATTTCCACTGCATTTATGCCACTTTCATCCTTCTTTTATAGTATATTATGTATACAGCTTATAAAAAATTATCAGTCTTATTCATAAACGTACAAAGAACTAAAGTGGGTCAAACAGGACATAGCAAAATGGAAGGTAAGATGCGGGGTTTCGCTGGAAACAGATGTACAGCACTGAAACCACAGAGAAAGATAGAGAGAGTTAATGTTATAAACCCAAATACAACCTTATACACCTTTCACAGTAAGCTGAAAGATTGTGTCATGAAAGAGGAGTTTGCCGGCATCTGGGATCGAACCGCGCACCTCTTGTGCATGTGGCCAAAATCCTACCGACAAACTCATTTATATCAGATGTTTATTTCATTTCATTTATTTATTATTTTATAAAATATTATTGATTAATATAAAGTATTTTACAAATTAATATATACACCTCACTACACAACATTACGCTTACAAAAAAAAAAACAAATTGATCAATTCATTTTATCTCAGTTTTACATTTGATTGGAAATCTAAAGTGCTTGACATTAATTATAAGATTAAACATTTTTTCTATATAATCACTATTTTTATTAATTACTGAATTCTATATTGTGACAATCATGCAATGTTTCTGTATGTCGGAGACAAAATACAATATGTCACGAAATATTATTTTCTGTATTAACCGCCCTACCAACATACATGAACGAGCATGTCTCGGGCCTACAAGACGTACCGTAGCGCGATAGAACGAGACACGCTCGTCCATACAAACATAATTAGTACACAAAACTACAACCCGAGCGGGACTCGTACAGTATCTACCTGCTAGTACTTCTTTATTTAGTTTGCCCTTGACAACCGACGTGTTTTACTTACAAGTGAGGTACTTACCTACTTACTGTATACGACGTAGTACGGAAGTCAGTGGTTCTAAATTTGTTGTTTTCACGTTTTTATCATTGGTATCAGTACAACTACTAATATTTTTATAATTGCCAATGAAAAAAAAGGTGATTATTTTTTGTCCACTTCTTGGAAATTTACCTGCAGGTTAAAGTTTTTTCTTTAAAATTATATTTGATACCCTGCCAATAGTAACCGCTCCTTAGATTTCTAATTGTTGTATGTCCTTTAAATTTAGTATTGTATTGTGATATGATGACTACATTGTAGTTGGAAACGTTGTAATAATCAAAACAATCTCATAGTGGAATGAAACAGTGTTTGATTTAATTTAAATATTATCTTTTATAATGCTGTCAGGATGCAAACATCTGACATATGAAAATAGAGGTTAAATGTCAAAAAAGATTTAAATTCCCCGCCTAAATTTTGTAAACCAGAGAATATTTAGTTCAAGTTGTCCATACTGTAAGCAAGTAAGGGACACCAACATAAAAAATGCCAAATTCAACTGTCGACACAGACGCTTCCTTCTTCTTTCGGTTCAGCCATTGTGCTAACAACACGTTTGGTCCGTGTTCTCTGATAATTAATATTCTGAAAAGTTAGACTCCTAGTGTAAAATGGCTGGTAAGGAAGCCATAAGTGTCTAATTGAGTGCCCTGATCCAGACCTCCTTGAGGACAACCATCTCTGACCTCTTGAACACTTACAGTAATACGAGAAGTGCTTAGGGCGTGGTCAAGTTCATTGATAACCATCGGCAAGGTTTGTCCACCATGCTGACTGCTGGAAGTTGGGTAAATACGTAACTTGCCTCATATAAACCCCCAGTTCTCCTGTTGCTGAGACTAAGAGGAGGCCTCTTTAAATAATTGTCCAATCTACACTATCGATCATATGGACCTCAGCGCATAACCCTTTGGGAACCCTTTACCAGGCCTTCGCCTGGAGTCCAGGAACTTCATCGTTATACTGCATTACCTTTTGTTACTTAACCTATCTCGTTCTTATTGAAAACCTACATAGGGGTGCTTTCTCTCAGACGCCAATCAACTTTGTATTGTAATAGTAGTAAATTGCCATTGTATTGATTGTACATAATTTAGTAATCACAGTTTAAAATAGACCTGTACATAACCGCATATTTCTGTTCTTTATTTGTTCCCTCCAAACTCTTCACAGCGCACAGGGCATGCACCAACACAAAAGGGGCACCGAACAACCACACCCTGTGGATTAAGAGTCACTCAGCCGGCACCGTAAAGAATCACACTTGAGATAACGGAAACGAACCGTACCGTTGTTTTATTTATATGAGTGTGACAATGCGTTTCCACAAAGTTGCACTTGAAAATATAGAATATTAATAATATATGTCTTTTTATTTATCTTGCAGATATACCAAAGCTTTAGATCCCAATGAGGAGTTGGGAGATAGCTTCATAACTGCAGATCAGTATGCCTTCGCTCAACTGGTTGAAGAAGTGTTCAAAGGACGGAATATTGGTAAGGATATTTTTTCTCCATACGTATACGTAAAGTGTGACGTCGCCTGATGTTTTAGGCTCCAACTGTCAAAATTAGTTTTCCGTACAAAAGTAGGTTCAGAAAATTTATTAATTATAAGGCCAATATGTCCTATATTTACTTTAATCATTCTTCACAAGTGTATTGCCATAAGACGCTCATTATTGGATCACAATGGTAGGCCATGACTCACTAAATATTCAAATTTTATTAAGTATAAGGCCAATATGTCCTATATTTACTTTAATCATTCTTCACAAGTGTATTGCCATAAGACGCTCATTATTGGATCGCAATGGTAGGCCATGACTCGCTAAATATTCAAATTTTATTAAGTATAAGGCCAATATGTCCTATATTTACTTTAATCATTCTTCACAAGTGTATTGCCATAAGACGCTCATTATTGGATCGCAATGGTAGGCCATGACTCGCTAAATATTCAAATTTTATTAAGTATAAGGCCAATATGTCCTATATTTACTTTAATCATTCTTCACAAGTGTATTGCCATAAGACGCTCATTATTGGATCGCAATGGTAGGCCATGACTCGCTAAATATTCAAATTTTTCTTTTAAATAGTAGAGAGAAGATGTGGAATGGAGCATTCTAGGGAGTGATAAAATATGTTTAAGTCTTTGCTGAGATGTTGGCAGACCTCTTGAGATTGAAAATTAAAAGAATTTACACAATTTTACATGATTTCTTTGTTACAGATGATTTGCCGTACTGGCAAGACTTCAAGAATTACTGTCAGAAGGAACTGAAGAATCCTATAGCAAGTCAGCGTCCCAACTTTTCAACAATCTTAAAACACGATTTCTTCAATCACGACTTTATATCAATACATAAGTTCTTTGTATCTTTGCCTGTCAAAACAGAGAAAGAGAAATCTGTCTTTTTCAATGATCTGTTGGAGAAATTGAAAGGATTCAATGAAGAGATTGTTGCTAGACAATTGAGCGGTCCTTTGCTGTCTAGATTAGTGCTTTTAGACGCAACAGCTAGAGAAAAATTGTTACCACATGTGCTGGTTCCTAAGCAAGGTATGTATCATAAGTCTATCTATCTATAGCATCAAAGCATCTCTCACAAGTATAGAAATAAGCAAAATACCTGCAACATTTAATTTCATCAATTTATATGTGCATGCTGCTACAAACTGTAATTTTATCTTCGTCTGTCAAATTGTTATTGTTGTTTTTATTTTATTTTTAAATTTAACAGATAAAAGGATCTGTCGTGTAAAAGTGTAAATTAAAATAAAAAACACTCGTAATTTTCGCACTCTTTCAACACTTATTTCAGGAGCACAGGGCATAATAATCAGCCTCCTTCATTCAGAGTGTCTCTGTGATAATTGAGTCACCACTTCCCACGACATTCCTAGCGCTTTGATGTCGTTGTCATAGACAACATACCCCTCAAGATATTTTTCTATTTTTTTTTTTTTCAGATGGAGAAACGAGTGACACTGGTCTCTTTACAAGAAGAGTTTTTGTAAGCTACATCACTCCACATCTACTCAAAATGTTCCGAGTTAGAGATATACAGGTAATTACACAAAATTCTTACGCATCATCATCATCGACCTCAACGCTCCTCTCAGGAGCACAGGGCAGAAACCAGCCTCATCCATTCAGAGCGGCTCTATGTCAATTGCGTCACCTTTTCCCACGACCTGATGTCATTGTTATACATAAGAGCGGTGTTATGTGAAAACAAATTGCATTTGGCGATCAACTTCAAACAAACTTTTTGACAATGTACATATAATGTTATGGTACATTGTCAAAAAGTTCATTTGTCTAGGGCTGCTGGACTCAGCATCAAGACAAAATGTCGCCTGTCCAATGGGTGTATCATCCCAATCCTTCTATATGGCTGCGAAGCTTGGCACATAACCAAGGCTCAAGAGCGGAAGATACTAAGTTTCAAAAACAAGTGTCTTAGAAGGATTTTGGATGTCAAATGGTATGAACATGTCACAAGTGATGCTGTGCGCCGATACACCCAGCGGAGATCGGTATTCTCTGTGATAAAAGAAAGTCAAAATGTCACCTGTCCAGTGCGTGCATCATCCCAATCCTTCTATATGGCTGTGAGTCTTGGTACATAATCAAGGCTCAAGAGGGGAAGATACTAAGTTTCAAAAACAAGTGTTGTAGAAGGACTTTGGATGTCAAATGGTATGAACATGTCACAAATGATGTTGTGCACCGATGCACCCAGCGGAGATCTGTATTTTCTGTGATAAAAGAAAGTCGATGGTCCTGGTTGGGTCGTGTTCTGAGAATGCCCAGAATGATAGTTGGTCAAAAAGAACACTGTTCTTCCGTCCACAAGGGTTCCATCGGCCCGGGTGTCCCTCTTACGCATACTTAAAAAAATTGGATGAACTGTTGATTTTTCCTTATTTTCATTATTACATTGTTTCTGTTTCAGGTTCGTCTGTTATTGTTAAAATATTTCCAAGGATATTCGTCCACATTTACCAAAGAAGATCTGACTACTCACGTTCTACCAGAGGTATGTATGTTTCATCTTAACACGTTCACTGCCTAACAAAAAATAAATTTCTGTCTAAAATGCCAGAGATGTTTTTTTCTAGTTTCCAATACTAATTTGTGTATTTATTACCAATTTAATTTAATTTACGTTTTTTTTTTGTGGTAAATTTGTTCATTAAAAAAAAGTGTTCTTTCAATTTCGAGTTCGTCAGTACAAGGGGTCCGCGGTTCGATACCAGATACCGGCAAACTCCCCTTTTGCGACACAAGCTTTTAGTAGCTTTATGTGAAAGGTGTATAAGGATTTATCTTTTTAAAAAAAATCTACAATTTTTTTTTTTTAACTTAACATTGAAAGAACACTTTTTACTACTATTCTTTCAATTCTACAAACGAAATGTTACTCACAACATGACCCCTGGTGTATGACAACATGACATGATGTCACTTAGTGGAATCTTACAATTATAATAGTAATTATTCCTTATTTGTGAGATTGGCTGTTAGTGATGAATCATTAAAAGGATAAATTTGTTTCTACTACTGTAATGTGTTTATTAATTTGTTTCTACTGCTGTAATGTGTTTATTAATTTGTTTCTACTGCTGTAATGTGTTTATTAATTTGTTTCTACTACTGTAATGTGTTTATTAATTTGTTTCTACTACTGTAATGTGTTCATTATTATTTTGTTACAGCTTCTACTGGGCATAAAAGATACAAGTGATAACCTCGTATCGATGACACTTTACTGCCTGGCTGAACTCGTCCCAATTCTTGGTGCGGCAGCCGTTATAGGTGGCAAAAGATCCAAACTTTTCGCTGACGGACGTCCGCTGACTCACTCCAGAATCAAAACTGAAGCGGTACCTCAAAAAACTAAACAAAAACGACCAACCATATTGGATAAAATTGAAGAGGATGCGAACGAAAAAACTTTTGTATCAAATTTAGCCACGGGCAATGTAGAAAGAACTACAGCAATTAATGGGAAAGTAATGTCAGAAAACTCCGACCTGACATTCGGTAGTAGAGATTCGGTTGAATTGGAGCATTCGTTATTCTTACACGAACGCCCTTCGCCTGACGGTGGTGAAGATCTTGACAGCGAGATTGTTTTGAATAGTAGTAATGGTAATAAATTGAACGACGCGCAAAATGTAGAAGATGATAATTGGAGCGATTGGGATACAGAAGATACTAATAATGTAAATAATCATTCTGATGTAATGAGTTTAGATACACACATTTCAAATGATGTTAGCGGTGGTTTAAGTGATTCTACTGTTCACACAGATTTAGAAGATAATAGTTTACAAAATAAGAGTCATAGTAATAGTACTGATAGGTTATATTTACAAAAGGCAGCCTTGGATGCCAAAACCAGAAAATTGACAGATATATCAGAATTGGATATTAAAAATCAAAAGTTTACAGTTACGAAAAATGGTTCCACGTCATCCCTAAGCGGGGCGGCGAATAAAGACGAATTTGATTTCTTTTTAGATATGGAACCTGTTATTGAAAAAGCTAGTATTTTTACTATAGAACAAAAGAATGAAAAGGCTTTTTCAAATTTGAATGTAGACAATGAAATTAGTTCTAAATTGAATTTCGTTCCTGTAGACAATGACGAAACAAAAGCAGGTAATGATGGTTGGGGCGACACAGATTGGGACGATTGATATTTAGACAATTTAAGCGATTCTAATGATTTGATTAGCAATATTAGCACCACACACGATATTACAAACGTGCGCTCTGACGAATGTAATCAACTTCACACAGATATATTTGACAAAAACAATTTTAATCTTTCAGATGAAAGTAAACAAATTTGTATCGAGTACTCCGATAGATTTAATGAATGTGATGTTGAGCATTTTGAGGAGTCAAATGAACATTGTAGTGAGCGTACGCAGAGAATAAATATAAATCTTATAGAGTGTTTGAATGAATCAGTTAAAAATCATGTTGAGCGCCCAGAAAGATTTAGTGATAATCCTATAGAGCGTATAAATGATATTATAACAGCAGACATTGAAACTCCACAATCATCCCACTTACATTTTAACAGTAACAAAATGAAATCTGTACTTTCAGATAAATATTTCATCCATGACAAACATTATTTTATGTCATTCGAAGAGTCTATATATGAAACAAATGACAGTAAAAAACATAACTTCAATATGTCTCATGTATATGAAGTGTATAATTTAAATGTGAACGAATGTAAAAATATGCCATCTTCGACAAGAGCCGACGATATTTTTGATTCGGATGAAGACATAAACAGTAATTATACGGATGATAACACAATTTTTTTTGACTTTGATAACATGAGTAACACGACTCATAGTTTTTTCAACATGTCGTTGAATCTGGAGTCCATCATTTGGTTTATTATAACGTCGGTGGGGTTGATGTGGTTTATTGATATTATGATAAATGTATCAGATAAACTTTAAAGTTTGTTACGTAACATATTTGAATCAGTCATTTGAGAAACATCATAAGTCAGGTTTTAAGCAAAAATGTTTTTTTTTATTTGGGTCCATTTTCTTGAAACGCACGTTATTTCATTTAGAAACAACGTAATTTTTACCTATTTGATACAAATTGAGCTGATTAACTTGGCCAGTCAATAGAAAAACAACACAAATCAGTGACTCATGTTGTTACTACACTAAATGCATTCATGTCGATTCACAGCTGACACTTAACGCCAACCTCTAACATGGGTGAAAATGATGAAAATTAGTGATTTTTGGTTGTTTAATAAATAATCTGGGATGAGAATGTTGATTTTTGTTCCCTGAAATGGTGTTTATTTGAGAAACAACATAAGTCAAAGGTTTTTAAATAATAAATTTTTAAAATAGGTACACTGTAGGTTACATTTTGATTTGAGTAAGATATCAACATTTCATTCAAATTTTATAACAGTTTTTAGTGATTTCTGAAAAGTTTATATTGACTGACTTATGGGGTTGGTACTCAAAGGACCGATTCACTTATTTATTTGCATACATTAGCACCTCCTAATTCTCTCTGGATTTCCACCGCTCCCTGGTAAGCACCAGTGAACGGTGGGGAGCAATACTGCCCCCTTTGGGATCCACTGATATATTTAATTTTTCATTAATTATTTCTTTTACTTTAACATTCCAAATGAGATATATTTGTAAATGGCAGAATTTCACAATGTTTATTAGTTTATTATTATTTATTTTTCATTATTTAAATTCGTCGATAGCCTGGAGGTAGAGTCTCGCCCTCGTGTATATGAGGTGCGCAATTCAATCCCAGGTGCCGGCAAACTCCCCTTTCACTACACAAGCTTTTAGCTTGCTGTGAAAGGTGTATAAGGTTGTATTTGGATTTATATCAAAACCCAGATATATCTTTTTAAATAAAATATAAATATTATTTTATTGCCATAACAGAAATTCTTAAAATGTTTAATTATGTCTACTTAAAATATTGATAAAAAATTGAGACATTTTTGAAGTAAAGAGTAATTTTTTCAAATTCAGAACAATTTAAATAGTCATATATATACATATATATATGGACAATTTGTAAAGCGCCGTTTACTCATAACATGACCTCAAGGGCGCTGTATATCGTATCCATCACCCGAAACTCCCAGCAAAAAGGTGTGTCTTCAGTCCTTTTTTAAAACTCTCTCCATTCACCTCCTCTCGCAGACACAGAGGCAGCTTGTTCCAACATCTGGGACCCGCAACACTAAACGCTCTATTTCCAAAGCCTGTTTTGCGAGATCGAGATGGCTCAATTAGTCTGCATTTTGCCTCCCCCTGTGCTGAGCGAAGCATGAGCCGTCTTTCACTGATGGTCATGTCATGTCTAGTATAAGAATAGTGTTATCCCCGATTAAACCAAAACTCACAAAACTATGTTTTTTATGATTTATCTGCTCAGTACCTACTCAATACTTTACTGAAAATTTAAATTTTTTGTCAGTATAAATATTGTTCCACAATGTAAATTTTGAATTTTTTTAAATGACAGCTGTTGTTATGTGGTCGGAATGTTTCAAAAACGGGACGCATTGTATGTACCCAGAAGGAGATTCGCACCAAAATTCTCACTTGCTTTTGAACTTCAGTACTCTAATATTTCTAACTTGTTATGTGGTACTAACACCCATTGATACGAAATTTGTACGCATAAATATCAAACAGATCAAAATCACATTTAAATTTTGTGTTTTACACTTTATAAGTTGTTATGGCCTGAATAAAACATTTATTATTTATTTACACTTTAACACGGCAGAACCGAGCCAAAGCGAGTTAGATTTTGGTGCGGATTTGCATACAATGCACCCCTT
The DNA here is from genome assembly GCA_947579605.1 of Athripsodes cinereus. Classification (NCBI taxonomy): domain Eukaryota; kingdom Metazoa; phylum Arthropoda; class Insecta; order Trichoptera; family Leptoceridae; genus Athripsodes; species Athripsodes cinereus. The sequence continues at coordinate 12,263,706 of OX388325.1, read as the reverse complement.
CAAAAACAGTTGAAGCGAAAAAAATTAGTCAGGCACATCTAAAGTTAAAACAATGTTAATCTCTGTGAGTTAAGGGCCGTAGACAAACTGCACTTGGCGATTGACTACAAAGGAATTTTCGAAAATCTACCTACAATGTACCATGTAACTATGGGTTATTGTTGCGGTTATTGTCGAAAATTCCTTTGTAGTCAATCGCCAAGTGCAGTTTGTCTAGAGGGTCAGGTGTTATGTAGCCAAACAGTTGGATAGTAATTATCCTGTGTTTGTGTGCACGGCTGTGTTTTTTCATGTTTAATAAATTCTCCATTATCTCAGATATTTTACTAATAAATATAAGTTAATCAATATATATATATTATATCCCTGTGTAATTAATTTTATTGAATGTAAATTAAATATATTTGTATTATATTACTTTGTATTACATTAATTTATAATTTAAAGAATAAAATGTATAAAGAACTCAAAAAAATTACCTTTTATTTTTATTTTAACTTCCGAAAAGAAATGAGGTGTTGGAACCATAGTGGATTAAGTCAATGAATCTTATGGGGTGTTCACATTTGGCGAATTTCTAAATATATCGCCAGGCGAAAAAACAAAATTTGCCAGACACCCATTGATCGTCACACCTGTTCACACAGTCCACCGATATAGAAACGATCTGTCAGATGCGCTTTGATTTTGACACTGTTTTCAAAATGGCGGACGTCAAGATGGAGATCGCAAAGTGTTTATTTTTAGTCGAAAATGTTATAGTAGAGGTTATAAGGTGCCTTTTAATTAAGGAAACAGATGCCACAAACCAACAACAGAGATAATAGGTGTCACGAAGCGGGGCTCATTATTAAATTTATAGGTTTTAAAGTTTTTACCATAGATACGGACACCGCGCACATTTACGCATGCGCCAGGCGCGTGCCTTCCATACATGCAAATATGCAACGCATGCTCTACAATAAATGTATAATCTTAAAAATTGTGTAATATAGTAGTGTAGAATATCATTTTAAGATTATTTATGAATTTTTAACCTGTCCGTGAGTGAATAAAGAAAAAATAAAAGTGTATGGCAGAGTGAATTAATTCAACTTTCACTTTTTGAATATTTTTTTATTGCATTATATATAAAATGATCCCTAGAATAAATGTTTATAAGGAACCAACTCTCAAAAATTAATAATAACGAAGTTATATAACAAAAACAATTTTGATACGTCATGTCTGCTCCGGTATTGTCAACAATGGGTTCAACATAGGAATATTTATCATTATTAAAAATATTTATTTTTATTTCATTTTAACAAAAACTTATGTAGGTACTAAAAACTAATTAAATTGTCCAGAATTAGCACAAAAAGTAAAAAAAAATCACAAAACACTCCATAAAATAACACCCATAGCGCACGAACGCACGCAGCAAAATGGTTTGCAACCGCGAGTGACGGCTAGGTATTTCAAGCGGCGGTTACGTGACATTTTGTATAGGCGATAAATAAGGTCTAAACACGCCTATTTTTGATTTTTTTCCTTGTGATTGGTAAAGTACATCCGACAGATTGGACCAATGATGAAATTGACGAATTTGGCGGGAATACCAAAATATTACTGGATCAAACGCACCGGTGCGTGCGTACTCCAGATTCCATAATATTTCTTGCACGCACCGGTGCGTTGGTACTCCTTTACAGGTTAACTACTATAGTATGTCATTTTCTTAGATTTATTTATTTTAGGGCATGCGTTGCATATTTGCATGTATGGAAGGCACGCGCCTGGCCTGCGCAAAACATTTAACCAGATTAAAAAGTTGGAAAGTGGTCAACTTGAGACGATATCGTTTCTACTGGTTTTTATCATTTCAGATTAAATGTCAATTTGTTCACACGGTTCAAATGGCTGACGATATTTTGGTGTCCTGGCGATATTTGCCAAATGTGAACACCAAATTAGATGGCGTTGAATGTCTTATGTGTAACCATTTACAAATACCTGCTTTCTAATGAACACTTAAAAACTTGAAGAAATGATAATGAAACCCATATAGGGATGAGGTCTGCTAACTTTTTCTCACAAAGAGGATGACTTGAGTTTGTTATACGCAGTTTATCTGCTGACAACCCCACTTGTGGGATATGTATGAATGAAAAAAGGTTTTTTTGTTATAATATTAAAAAACAAATCTTAACAAATATAAATAGTGTTTATTTATTTATATATTTATACCTACACTTTACATTTATATAATACACAGCTTAATCACAAAAGATTATAATAAATATATTTATTTATACATAAAATATTCACATCTTTACAGAAATATAAAATACAATTAGGGCCCGTCTTACAAATATTTCTTATAAAACCCGTCAGATCTATATTCGTGAGGAGTCAATGACAATAAATGACTATAATGGATATAAAATATTGTTATATATTGCTATATTAATGTCACTTAAGATGGTTAGTTAAATATTGCTTTATTTATGGACATTGAAAGAGATCAACAGACACCCAGGATATTTAGAATATTACTTTATTATGATCAGTTTAATATTGGTAAACTTGTGAAAAGCCAAAATATTACCATACTTCTGACAAGTCCATATAATGCTATACTTACGGTCAGTCAAAATATTGCTATTCATTTTTATAGCCGGTAAAAATATTGCTATATTTATAGTCAGTTAAAATATTGCTTTATTTATGGGCAATAAAATATTGCTACATTTGTGGCCAGCCACAGATTTTTAATCGCTATTTAGTAAGATCGGCCCTATATAAAAATATGATACAAAAAATATCAATACAGATTATATATACATAGCCTCCAATAAAATTTTGTATGTAATAAAAATAATACAAGTCAAATATATAAAAATATCACAAGTCAAATTTTAAAAACAATATTTAAGAATATTGAAAGAATCTAGGCTCGCAATATAAACTACAACAGAAGCCCCACAATATTATATTTTACATTGAATTTTTTTATGGAAAAATGACATGACAGATTAAGAGCGCTCTCTAGCAAAAACGGAAAAATATTCAATTTTCAACAAATTTGGTAGAAAAACTTGTTGACCCTTGCGAACATTTTGATTTTATAAAATAAAAAAACATTTTGTTTTACTAATATGAGTTTTTTACTTAAAAAAATTAAATAGCCGACTGATTTATTAAAGTTTTTTTTTTTTTTAAAGATATATCTGGGTTTTGTTATAAACCCAAATACAACCTTATACACCTTTCACAGTAAGCTAAAAGCTTGTGTCGTGAAAGGGGAATTTGCCGGCACCTGGGATCGAACCACGGTCCCCTTGTTCACGAGGCCGAGACTCTACCTCCAGGCTACCGACGAACTCTCTTTGTAATATCAAAATACAAATTATTTGTAAAGTATATATTTTTTTATTCATCCTATCAAGCATATAAAAACAATACTATGGATTTTTTTTAATAAACAAAAAATTTGAGTTCATGTGGTGATTTTTGGTTTCAAAATGTGAAAGTTTTTATTAAAAATATGATTTTTTAAAGCGGTCAATATCCATGAAAAAAAAATACAATTTATTATCTATCTAACTTTACGTAGTATTAAAAAAAATATAATTAAAATGAATTTAAAAACACTGTATAATTTCCAAATTAAATTTATTCACCTCAAACGTTTTCGCCAAGGCTTCTACTTGGCATCATCAGGAGGACTCCTCCTCCGCTAACACTCCTCCTCCGCTTCTACTTGGCATCATCAGGAGAGTCCTCCTGATGATGCCAAGTAGAAGCCTTGGCGAAAACGTTTGAGGTGAATAAATTTAATTTGGAAATTATACAGTGTTTTTAAATTCATTTTAATTATAATGAATTTCCAAAGTGTTAACACAAAAACATTTGATTTATTAAAAAAAATATATTTGACAAATTGTGAAAAGTAATAAATGTAATTACATCAACAAAACTTGAACGCCCAAACTGCAAGTGATCTTTCATAATAAAGTGTAGTTTCGCTCAGGCGTGCAAATACAACAATTATTGTGTATATTGTGCGAAACATAAAAAAACATATGTGATGTATCTTAAATTATAGATATTCCAAACCAACGACTTACTAGACTAGAAACGCGGTACATTTTTTCTTAATTATTGTGTTGCAATATAAATAACAATAATGTTAGTGACCTCCCAAGATTGTACTATTTTCATAGGACATGGTGAGATTTGGAAGAAACATTATTTCAAATTTCCCACAATGCCATTTTGATTCATCTTTCTGCCACCAGAGGTGCTAGTTTATATAGAATCTCATTTTGGCTCTCTCACCGGTGTGACATCCTTGAATAAGCATCTTAATTGTGAATTGTTTTTTTTTTTTTCAAGAATCACCAGGACATCATGAGAGAATTAACTCGAATAATGTTGAGATTCTATATTTTGAATTTAAATTTATTTAAATATTTTATCGTTATTATTATTTGATGTTATATTTAAAATTTTACTGTTGCTTTTATGTTGTATTCAAAGTGGAGATTCCAATATTATTTTGTTGTTTCACTCCACATCATTAATTAACACAAAAATTATTATGTATCTATATGAATGATACTGCCGACAATGATAGTTGACAATCGTTTTCAAAAGGTGCACTTCTAATATATGAGCCATCAACATATTTTGTATTAACAGTAATATATGTTATGAATTTTTTTTGACACAATTGGATGTCGGGGACTGGATTTTTTACTTACTAGAAGTGTAGATGTCAAACATATGTTTAACAGTAAAATACTTTATATGAATGCATATACATACTACAAGAGAGATTTGCAAACCTTTCTCAACCAATGCTTGTTTCAGACTGATATGAAATTAAACTGGTCGCAAAAATTTGATTTGTCGCACTAGCAATTTTTCTTTTGAATTTCCAATCTAATAAGTCTTTGGTTTAGACACTCTGTCACAAATAGCTGTTGTGTACATATATCTTCTTATGAGATTACCATTGTGTATGAAATATAATAAAATATAGAATCTTAAATCTTAAAAAGATAAAATAATTGTTATTATGCTTATATTGTGGATTGTTGTTTCTTATCAGAATTCAAATCAGACAAATAATATTATTTATTACAGGCGGCATATCATAACGTTTTGCACATTGAAAATAGATTGATGTGAGCTTCACAAAATTTTGATATGCCCGAAACGTTTACAATTACAACAATAAAATCATTGATTTCAACTCTTTTCAATATTACTAATATTTTACATTCCATTACTTGCCGCAAAAAATAAATCTGTGCGCCGGAGCGAAACTACATCTCAAACTACAATCTCAATGGACGCCATTTTTCAGTATGGCCGTTCAAAGTTTTTTCAAAAAATTTATATTTGCTTCTCATATGTTAGTTAACACGAAATTACTCTTAAAAATTATTGTGAATGATTGCAATTCGTCATATATGACACTTTTTTGAAAAATTTCACAATATTGCATTAAAATGGCGTTGTTTTGCTTTAACAAAAAATTAAAATATTTTTTTATTTATGGATATTTCAAAATATAACAAGTTTTCAAGACAGATTAATATGTCATGTAAAAGAGCATAACAAGGACTACAATACTATGTTTATAAGTAATTTCGGCCGAAATTCTACATGATGTAGTTTCCCTACGGTGTACAGAAATATTAGAACAACATTTTTTATAAGTACCTACTCTTAAAAAAGATGAGAGGAATGGTGCTCGGAGACGTGGACGTCCGAGGATTTAATTTATTTATTTATTTATTAATCAGAGACACAAACAGAAAGTTGACAAAATACACACAAAAAAATAAAAACAACATACATTGATTCGGCCAGGCCAACCCCCCAATTAAGTGTGTCTACAGCATACACATATTAATGTTAACAAAAGAATGATAGAAAAAAAAAAAAAAACAATCAAACAAAAGCAGATCACAATCACCGCAGGCCCAGTACAAACTGAACCTGCACCAAACAAGCACCGATCAAAAAAACAAAAAATTTCAACCTACAAAGATACCAAAGTTGGAGGCAACACTCCTTCTGAACACCGTCAGTGAATGACAAAAAACATCCGCACCATCCACGCAATGTGAGCATAAAACATTATATAATCTACACATTCTGCTGATTGGACTATTTTGACTGACATTGTTACTATGTCTGTCCATTAAGAAAGTTCTTAGGTTACGTAGGCGGGGATTTGCTGCATAAAAATTCAATGAACTGACCGACACAGTATCTACATTACCATTGATCATTTTATGAAGCATAGTGAGATCCGCAAGTATTCTCCTGTCCCTCAGTTTATCCATCTTAAAAAAGGAAGATCATTTAAATCAGAAGATCATTTTAATGGCAAGATCATTTAAATCAAATCCTACAGGACGGTCACGTGTTGAGCACGTTGAACAGGAGAGCATGCATGAGGAATTGTATGACAGTGACGGAAGCGAAAGATGTATGCAAGGATAGAAGGAAGTGGCGCTCAATCCTTTCTGCCTACCCCGGGAGGGAAGCGGCGTGATGATATGTATTTATTATTTATTGAGTAGACATTTTTTTTTGTAAAACTCCATGTTTCTATATGGAAGAAAACACAATTGGTTTAAGTTTTACTTAACCTGTAAAGTGGTATGGCCGTACGGGTACGGCAAGGAGAATATGAGTGCAAATATGAGTATGGATATACAGGTACATCTGTCAATATTACGACGGATATATCATTTGTTATGGAATAATCAGTATGATATTTATATAATGTGATACTTCAAAAAAAATCTAATGGTGAAAAAACTCACTCCATTAAGACCGTACAAAATCTCACTCATACATACACTCAAACAAAATCTCACCCTTTACAGGTTAATATTTAATATTGAATAGTGATTTGGTTATTTGATATTGAATAGTAACCAGGGTTGGCGAAAAAAGGCAACTCCTCAAAAGAATCTGCCAACAACGAGCTAATTGGATTGGCCACAACATCAGGCACCCAGGACTGCTCATCGCAATCGCAGAGGGCAGGACCGAAGGCACAAATGGCAGAGGTCGACCGAGAGACGCCTATATGAACCAACTGAAGAGGGACATGAGCTGTGACTCATATATGGAGTTGAAGAGACTGGCTGAGAATAGGGAGGAGTGGAGAAATAAGTCAAAACTCGTTGCAGATCAATTCAATGGATTGTAACTCATTATATATAGTGATTTGGTTTCTAAGAACATATTGTTTATGAGAAGACATAGTATTTAAGCAACAACGTGGTACGTAATAACATTAGTTTAACAATGACTTTATAAGTGGAAACCAGGTCACTATTCAATTAAATATTAAGTAAAACTAAAACCAATTGTGTTTTCTTCCATATATATACATGGAGTTTTACAAAAAAAAATGTCTACTCAATAAATAAATGAGAAAATATATTTATTTTAATATATCGTCGTTGCATATTCAAAAAAGGATATGTGAATTCATAAATGTTTTGACATTTCTAGAATAAACTGCTCATAATAACAATATCATAATGTAGCATACACATACCATACATAACCTCTTTTCAATGACAGTTATCATCTAGGTCGGTAAAACAGTTACCTACTGCGCGACCTTGTTAAAATCATCGCTAGATGTCTCATCCCAAAGGATACACAAGGATATTTTTCAGAAGAGTGGGGGTACCGCCCCATACAGCCGAATCTGTATATAAGGCCGCCACCACTCATAGAACAGCAGTGTTCATTTGGCTTTAACAGTCCGAGCATCATAAAGTAATAACCAGAGAGTTTTGGTCGGAATCCCGCCTAGCTTTTCTGCCTATTGCTTCCTACTTGCGAAAACCGCCGCCAAGAGCGTTGCATTGGATACCCAGGAACGTGTTCAACGCGGTGACCGCCTAGTAGCTCAAACTGAAAGTTTATGAACAATCTTCGCGCTACATAATAATTAAACCACTGTCATTGTACAAACCATCTACACTTGTGAATTGTTATTTCCCAATATAACTATAAAACCAAGCAATATTTTATTTGTCATCCCTTGACCCATTGCAAAAAGTGTTATAATAACCATTTTACAAAGTGATTCTTAGTATCAAATATTAAAATTCAATACTAAAAGAATAATATCACATGCCAATAAAAAGTTCAAACAACAATTTTAATGCCTTAATGAATAGTTTTAAAAGAGTATGCCTAAATAAAAATGTACGCACATGTCTCTTTTTGAATATGCAATGACAATATGCTTTAAATTTATTATTCATTATAACATCAAAACCATTGCTTAAAATAAATATTTATTTTTGATATTGTTAATAAATGTTCAGTTTTAATATTTTGTTAAAATAATTAGTTCATAAAATGTTTTTGACTTTGCATTAAGCAATTTATTTACAGAATGCAAACTTGTTGTTCACATGAGTCATTTTTAATATCTCTGTGCGGTGTGCCTTATTGTCGAATTGTAGACGTTAATTGTCTTATGCATCAAGTTTTACAAAGACATAAACTTACAGAAAAGATGTGCTGATATTTAACCGCCCTACCTACATGAACGAGCGTGTCTCGGGCCTACAAGACGCACCGTAACGCGATAGAACGAGACACGCTCATCCATACAAAAAAATAATTTGTTTACAAAACTACAACCTGAGCGGGACTCACCCAGTATCTCGTATCTACCTGTTACGTACCTACTTCTTTATTTAGTCTGTTTGCCCTTGACAACACCTGTTGGGTCTTGTTAACGACTTATAGGTACTTACCTACTTACTTTATAGGACGTAGTACGGATTGATGAAAAAAAGGTGATTATTTTTGCCCACTTCTTGGAAATTTACCTGGAGGTAGGGCGGTTAAAAAACGTCTTAAATTTATGTGAAGCCCTCAAAATCTATTTTCGATGAACAAAACTCCAAATGGAATGCCAAAGAGTGAAAGAAAAAAATAATATAAAATGTGATGCAAATTCGATAATGTAAATTAATCATCCACCGTAAACATAAAATCTAGTAATATCAATATTTGATTAAATAATCAACATTTTTTTTAAATAAATTATAATAAAAATCATTGGGTAACTATATGCAAGAAATAAAGTAAGATAGGAAACAACACAACTACAAGGGTAAATAATTAAACCTTTTTTACAAAATAATCTTTTTTTAAATGTATAGTTGCATTAAGAATCTTATTTTAATTACTAGAGATGCAACAAATAGTATTTTTGTCGAATACTGAATATTATGCAAGATCATGTGTCGAATAACCAAATATTATGCAAAACAATGGTGAGAGTGTGCGGTACTCCAGACCGTGCATCATTGTGTAGGTACATCATAGACATATGTACTTAACTTGCAGCGCGGTACATTTTTCTAAATTTTTGTGTTCCAACATTAATAATAAACTATAATAATATTATGTTGTTTTACTCCAGTTTCAATTCCAAACCACACAATTGTGACGTGAGTCGGCAGAAGTACATTCACAAAATATGAAATCATTACACAACTATGAAGATGCAGAGCCACCACAACATCCCGTCCGTCCAGAAGATCCTTGGCTGCCTCTGTGACGAGATAAATCTACCGTTTCACTTTTCACCAAAGCCTGAAGATCGTGTTCTGCCATCCGTTCCAAAGCTAACCACCTGAAAAATACACAAAATCATTTCTTATTAATCTCAATAGTCTGCCGTGCAGTCTGCTATATGTGTTATGGCACAACAAGGATGACTTGGATACTTATACCATATCTTTATATTGGAGGGAAATTACTATATCTTGTCATCATATTTACATATGTCATTAAACTGTAAATATATAAATGTTTTGACATTTCTAGAATAAACTGCTAATTATTTAGTATTTGAATAATATCACATGCCAATAAAAGGTTCAAACAGCAATTTTAATGCCCTAATGAACAGCTTTTTAAGAGAATACCTGAACAAAAATCTTCACACATATGCCTTTTGAAATACAGTTGATTCCGCTTAATTGGGACACATCGGGACTTGGGCATTTTGTCCTAATTAAGCGGCTCTCTCAATTAAGCCAACTTCACATTTTTTTTTAATTCATTTATTTGGTATTGGCAACTAACTAACCAGTAATATACACATAAAATTAAACAATGCATATTTTTTTTAGAATAACTTTTTAAGAAACTTTGTATTTTCATATGTTTATGAAAATACAAAGTTTCTTTTAATATAAATTAATAATAAATATGGAATTCCACAGTGTTAATCACGAAACATTCGAAAAATTCTTATAATATTTAAAAATATAAATTATCATACAAATTACAAATATGTAGGGACCTGAATTTTTCGGTGTTATTTTTATGGAAAAGTGGTGTTATTATTCTGTAAAAGCGGTGTTATTTTTCGGTGTTATTTTGATGGAAAAGCGGTGTTATTTTTCAAAGATTGGTGTTATTCTATTGCAGATTTCGGTACCATTTTCTTAAAATAAATCTAGTTATTTAAAAAAAAACAACACTATCAGTAATCCCGGTTTTTAAGTTAAATTTAAAAATTATTTTTTTTTTAAATGTCTACAATTATTTAAACTTTTTATTTAACTTTTTTAAATATGTCCTATACAAATACTTTTATTACGGTTCAAAATAAAAAATTGATATCGTAGCTAATTTTTTTTCTTTTAAATTAGTCCTGCGATCAGACAACACTGTGTTATAAGAGGACAAGAATCTATCTGAATCGACATTTAATTAGCACAAGGCATCCATATTGCTCTGCTACCTCCCTCAGCATATTCTTTTTCTTGAAGCTTCACAATATTCAATGCCTTGGCTAAGTCAATTTCACCCGCAGCCGATTGAATTTCAATTACCTCTTTTTATTTACAGTACGTCAATTCACGCCAATTCACGATATCATTACCATAAAAGGCACGCCACCATAGACATTCTTACATAAATTTATGGCTATCCAGTAAATAATAACCACTTGGCCACTTTTTAGATATAGATGTTTTTAATTTTGTCATCAATTCGATAGATTATTTTATTGTTTTAAACATATTTCAGTTTTATTTTGCTAAAATGTGGAAATTCGCGTTATTCGCGAAAAAAATGCAAATTTCGCGAATAAAGGAGGGTTTATCGCAAATGCGAAAAATTCAGGTCCCTACAAATATGTAATAATTTTTTTTTTGAAAAAATATAAATCCTAATAAAAAGAACATGTGTAACATAATATATGTGCTGTGATCTTAAATTAACTGTCCCAATTAAGCGGTGTCCCAATTAACTGACAATATGTTGTAAATAAATAAAAATGACATTTCTTTACACAATAGTGCCATGTTACTCTGACATAGAGATTTACAACCAATAATTTTACCTTTCTACGGCCATAGTGAATGCCTGCATAACATTACTGGCCGTCTTAGCAGATGTCTCTATATAAGATGATATTCTGTGTTGACTACACCAGTCTGCTAACTGTTCTGGAGTCACCTCTCGAGGACTTACATCCGACTGAAACAAAACAATACAACAGATGAACTTTCACAGCTCAAATTTTGATACTACCCGCTCAGTTCCATATATTAACAATTGGAAATATAATATTTTGAATCACTCTAGATTAATAATTCCAGTTAATTCTACTCACTGATAGTCAACCTATTTGAATAGGTATTAACTAGGTAGGTATGTTGTATTTGATACATAGACCAAAAAATGTAACATCTAAGACTCACCTTATTGCCAACTACAATAAACGGATATCTCTCGTTACTGACTTGCACATCCGCATACCTCCTAAACTCCTCCATCCATGTGGTGAGATTGTTGAAGGAGGTCTTGTCATCTATAGCGTACGTCAAAAGGCAAATGTCAGAACCACGGTAGAAAGGAGTACGCAGAGACTTGAATCTCTCTTGACCTGCTGTGTCCCATATCTGAAATATTTATTTATACATACATCCACGGCGTGAGCCTTTTACATGTTACAATATACATAAAAACAAAACATATTCTCATTCACAACACAGTTGGAACAGAACAACAACTGGCGAAGAACAAATATAATTGGAAATCAAACTATAACAACCATAAAATTAGTTGAATCAAATCAATTAGAAAATTAGTCATGAAAAATCAAAACATTGTAGTGAGAGTGTAAATGTCAACAAAGGTTTGGTAAATGTCAAGAACAATTATTGTAATACAGTAAGGATTAATAATTAATTTATGTTAATAATTTGAATTGAAAAATATTATACATAATTATAATTTTAGCTACATCTATACATCTAGCTACTATTTGCTTGATAGCAAATAGTAATGATAAAAATTTGGCTTTAATTTTTTGCCTCTAAATATTATTGTTAGTCATTATATGAGAGGTGAACGTCCGTTACGATATACATATACACTATCAAGTTAACTTTGTCACAAGCAAAATACTATACTACTATCAATACATACGCACACGGCCACACAGGTTATCATTACCAACAATAATACGAGGGTGACGTGATGACCTAAATCAACTTTGATCTTACGTAGTTTTTGCAGTTCCGGTAGTCTGCGCAGTTTAAAATATAAACAAATACACAAACAAATTTATCTATTAAATAAATAAATTAGTCACTTTGGGCAAAATATTAAATAGTGCAATATCACTACCACAAACTAAATAATAATATGAGACCTAGACAAAAGGTCTATGAAGTGTCTTATGTAAACGTGATAATATAGTGTATATATATATATATATATTTATGGTATCTAATATTATAATCATGTTACTTAACCTTCATAGACAATGATATGCAATTTTAATTCTTAAGAATTAGTTTATCATGTACTACACCACTTATTTTTTTTAAAACACTACAGGTTTCAGCGCTGTATGCAAGTGAAACTTGGACATGATTGAAGAAGGACGAGAGTGGAATAAATGCCGTGGAGATGCATTCACTAAGAAGAATGGTTGGTAAAACATTGCGGGATAGAGTGAAGAATGAGGATATCAGGAGAATGAGCGGATGCGAGAAGAGTGTTGTGGATAGAATGCGTGTAAATAAGTTACAATGGTTTGGACATGTTGAGCGAATGCAAGATGAAAGAATGACGAAGAGGATGTATTTGTCTGAAAGAGGAGGTGTGAGGAAGCGCGGACGGCCAAGAACCACGTGAGTGAGCACGTGGATCAAATTCTAAAGGACGGCCGCGTGTTGAGTAAGAGAAATCGGCTAACATGTATGAGAAACTGGATGAATGTGGAGGAAGCGAAAGAAGTTTGTAAGGATAGATCTATATGGCGTTCGGTTTTCTCTGCCTACCCCTCCTGGGACACGGCGTGAGGGTATATATAGATAGATAGTTTCAGCGCTAAGATGCATTATTGACGAGTGTTGTTATACTAAAACTAAATAAGAACTAGAACTGTTTATACATATTATTAGATAATTAATTAATTAGTCAGGGAGGGGTGGGTGAATAATATGCAATATATATGAAGGGTACACGGCAAAAACAGGCTCATTGACAAATTATCATTTTGCAGGACAGCAATATATAAAGTTTGAGACATCATTTCAATGTGATTTACAAAGATATGGGTCAGTTTTTTTTATATTTTACTTATACCATTCTAAAGAACTCATTGAGGGGAACAAAACTGCATTCAAATCACGAAAAAAAATCAATGAGCTTGTTTTTGCCTTGTACTACTACTACTATACCATCACGGCATATCCCACAAGTGTGGTAGCCAGCAGATCAGCTGCACGTAAGAAACATGCAAACTGTCCTCTTCGTGCCAATATAAAATCAAGACATTCAGGATGGGTGGCAAGCCTCATCGCTGAATTTAAGATGTAAAATGTCTTATTTTTTTCCAACACCTGCCTTTTACAGGACACTCGAAAACCCTTCTTACTACATTGACTGTCCAGAGCACGTAGTCAAAACACATTTTAGCGTTACGTTTTCATTCGATTATAGACGACGTTGCGAGAAAATGTCAATATTCGTAGCATTTTTGGCGAATTTTAAAATTCTGTAAACATGATTAAAGTCAATAATATTTTGTTGGAATTTATTCTGTAAAACTCCATATTAACAAAAATTAAAAATACAGTTGGTATTAGTGACGTAACGAATGTGTGATTTTGGATATTCGCGAATGCGAATGCGAATATTTGTTGCAGACATTCGCAAATCCGAATGCAAATATTGACTTGCTTAATTTCTAAAATTGCTCAAACATTAAAATTTCTACCCCCCCCCCCCCCCCCCCCGTCGCCGTATTTTCAAAATGGTATAGGAATTTAAAGTATTTCAAAACTCTTCGGTTTTCTTAAAGAATATTTTCTTGCAGTAATTTTTCTACAATGTACCTACCGGGTAAGTATCCAGTACTTTTGCCGAATTACCGATACTTTATTACCAGAATAATATTCGCAAAACATTCGCATATTTTTTTGCGAATACTTTGAAATATGTGAATATTCGCGAATGCGAATACAAATATTCGTTACATCACTAGTAGGTATATGATTTTTTCCAAGGATCAGATTTTAGGTACATTTTAGGTAAGCGATATAATAAAATAGTGGGTGATCTATTTCATCTGAGAATAATCTCCAAGGACAATATTAGAATAAATGTTAATATTTCACATATTGTACATACCTGCAGAGTGTATTTTTCTCTATTAATTTCAATGTTTTTGTTGAGGAACTCCACTCCTATTGTGTGAAAACTATGTTCATCAAAGTTGTTTGTTATAAACCTATTCATTAAACATGATTTACCGACTCCACCGTCACCCAAAATCACAACTTTTAACAAAGTTTTCTTTTCCCCTGTCCTCATATGAGCCCTCTGCTGATTATCGTGCATATTTATAATATTTACACGAAAAATGGACACACCTAGACATTATTTCATTCGCAACACGTACAAGGTATACCGCAGTTTTGTAATAGCTCGCATTTAAACGTAATTATCAACCAATTATGGGGTAGAAATCTCTGTTACTTGCACATCCTGAACAAATAATACACCCGCAGTTTTGCTATTTTTTATGTTTTATGACGCGTAAATGTTTATTATATTATATTACATGTTTTAATCAATAAACATTTAACAGTTTTACGCATATTTTATGCCGTAAAATAGTTATTTAATTGCATTCAACATCACAATACGTCAAAACGAACAATAAACATTCGCGATACAATTGACAAACATACGTCAGATAACAGATTTGAAAGTGTGTCATCATTATTACTCATAAAGACTCATATCCTTAATAGATTGTATACAAAATTATATCTTATTTTAATTATATATAAGAGTAAAATTTATTTGTACATTATTTAACGTAATGAAACATTTAACATATGTACTTGCATTTAAAAATGTCCTTTAATGTATTGTGTATAAGGTATATTTTTCTGTACAATGCAAAATCACGAGTTATTTATGGTTTACATCTCCGCTGATTATGTGGATATGTTTTACTAATCATTCAATAGATGGCATTTTTTTTTATGAAATAGATATTTTATACTTATCATTTAATAAATAGATAATAATTATAATGTTTCATTCATTTTTTCATTAGGCTTAACAGTCTTGTCTTAAATAGACTGCCTTTCCAAACTTGAATGACAAAGCGCGGTTTACATACATTTGAAATATTAATTTGTATGTTAACTTGAAACATCACGGAATTTCTTTCTGTTTTTTTTTTATATAACAAAATACAAGTTATAGGTGTTATTATAGTTTTTTGTTTGTTATTTAAGCGATATTTGATTTATAATTGATACAAATGTATCGGCAAAAATCTACGATGCTATGCCAGAAAAAAATAATGCAATATATTGTCTATGTCATTATCTGTCAATGCTGTCATTTGTCAATATTTAAGATGGTGGATGGGTCCGAATTATTTGCTATCAAAATTATTCAAATGATATCATGATTTGTGTATTGAATTAATTTGTAAACAAAGTAAAAATATCAGCACAATGAAGACCGAAGTCGAATTGGCAGATATGATCTCTTGTGATCCTCGAAAAATACAATTGTTATGTCGAATTTGTCTGTCGGAAGACGTTGATAATTCAATGATGTTATTGGAGATGAACGGTGAAAAATTGAGCAATTTATCACAGAAAATCATGTTGTGTACTCGTGTAAAGGTTGATATTGATGACAAATTACCTAAACTAATATGCGAATCGTGTAGAACAGAATTAAACATTGCGGATGAATTCAGAATCAAATGTGAAACATCAGACTTTGTGTTAAGGAAAATATTCGATGAATTTTCTATTAAAGCGGAAGATGATGCGGCTATTTTACAATCTGTCGATGCAAAAGAGTGTAAGGATGATAAAAATGTGTTGTGCGATGTTCAGCTTGGTGATATTAAGCAGGAGGCGTTTGATTTTGATGATTTTTACGATGATGAATCTGAATATATTCCCGAAGTTCCTAACAAAAAGAAAAGAAAAAAACGATCGCAATCCGAAAAAAAGACAAAGAAAATTAAATGTGACATTAGTAAAGAAAATGATGCAGATATTAAACAAGAAGAAGATACAGAAAAAATAAATGAAATGGTTGATGAAACAGATGAATCAAAAGTAAAAGATAATAATAAGAAATTTATATGTGACATATGTACCAAACCACTGTCTACTAAAATGTCTTTAGAAAATCATCTAGAGAAAATGCATTCCGAAGAAAAGAAATTAAAAATGGGTTACGTGACTGGTTACGGAGCTGAAAGAAGATTTCATTGTTCAGAATGTGATTATAAATGTACCCGAAGACAGGCACTCGAGTATCATATGACAACTCATACTGGACTGAAACCTTTTCAATGTGATGTCTGCTTCAAGTGTTTCGCTCAGCACGGTGCACTGAATGCACATAAAAAGATACATAGCGATAAAATGTATTTTACGTGTCAAGAGTGCGGAAAACAATTCAAACATAAAGAGAAATATGTTAAGCATCGTAATAACGTACATCAAAATAAAGATGTTCGTCATTATTGTAAAATTTGCAATAAAGGTCTTAAAACACAAAAGACTTTAACGGAACACATGAACAGACATATGCAAATTAAAAATTATAGTTGTGAATTTTGCGGTAAGTCTGTAGTAACGAGAGTAGATTTAGTTTTGCATCTTCGCGTCCATAAGAAAGATAAAATGTTCAAATGCGTTTATTGCGAGTACAGTACATATTCAAAGAAAACTTTATCTATTCATATCAATCGTCACACAAAAGCGAGAAGTTTTCAATGCGAGCATTGCGAGTACATGTGTTATACGCGAGGCGAGTTAAAGTTTCATACTAGGAAACACACTAAGGAACAAAACTATTCGTGTCCACTGTGCGATACTAAATTTAGATACAGTTCCAGCGTTAATAAACATATGCTGAGAAAACACGGGGAGAAATATAAATGGAATGATACTGTGGACAGAAGAACTGTAAAATAATTGTGGTGAATGTAACATAACAGGTATAGACAATTCACACAGACCGAGTTAGTCCCAAACTATGATATGAATCTTGTATTATGGGTACCAACACGACGATACACGTATATATACAATGCACTGAACACATATACTTGTAACACCCAGACCCAGGACAATTTGTATAAATGAAATATCCCGAGTCTTGTCTACGGCCATGAAATTTTTTATTGAGATACGTCTTGTATCACTTTTTTGTTTAAAGAGTCAATTTATTCACTATGTCGGTGTTTAGGTAGTAGAATTCCATATTGAAAAATAAAACAGGTGTTTTATTCTACTAAAGATTTATTTTGTGAGAGAAACGTCTTTCGTCTTATGAGGACATTGTCAATCTTGACAATGTCCTCTCTCACAAAATAAATCTTTAGTAGAATAAAACACCTGTTTTATTTTTCGATAAAGAGTCAATGTTAATTATGTTAGGATTTCTGTTTCAAATATTCTTTACTTTGTTTCAGTTTGTATTTATCTATATAAAACATACATTTTACCTTCCATCGACTGATCACATAATGTAAATCTAATATATAAAATTCTCGTGTCACGGTGTTTGTTATCATACTCCTCCGAAACGGCTGGATCGATTTTGGGGAAATTTTGTTATCAATCACAAAATGTCATATTGCTTTATGGACACTTGTTCTATGTATGTACCAGATGATTGGTTTCATGAACTCTTAGTTATCATCGTCAGATTATAAATACTGCTTACTGACTCTATAATACTCATTGAAGAATCTCTGTATTGTATTTTTAAGTTATTTGTATAATAAATCTCAATATTCA
Source organism: Athripsodes cinereus (assembly GCA_947579605.1). Taxonomy (NCBI): domain Eukaryota; kingdom Metazoa; phylum Arthropoda; class Insecta; order Trichoptera; family Leptoceridae; genus Athripsodes; species Athripsodes cinereus. Next base: position 12,245,332 of record OX388325.1, on the reverse strand, counting down.
TCATTTATATAATAATAATTGTGTTGATAGTAAAAACTTAAGTAAGTCCTTGTCCATAGTAACCAACAAATTAATGTTTCATGCAATAAACATACTTGGTGTTCTTTTCTCCCTTGTTTTTCATTTGAGAGACCATTTTTCAGGCATAACTCAAAAAGTTTACAAAATGTTGGTTTGATTTATTATAACGTTCAAACCATTTTCAGAATCTTGATATAGTAAAACTTCAATATAACGGTCCTCTATTTAACGTCCTGATACTATTTCATTCCTTTTTGGTAGAATTAAACTGAAAGTAAACGAGTCACACTTCACCACGAGTGTCCGGAGACAATTAGTTAGAATTTTATTTGTGTTTTATATTTTTTATTTATATTTGGATACATAAAGTTTTTAAAAAAAAAAAGATTTTTAACACAAATTTTATATTACAGACTTTCATCTTTAATGCACACACCCTCCCTCCAATTCGTCTGTTATATCGAAGATTTTACTGTACATTTAAACTTGTGTATGTTTCCCAGGTTTGGACTATTTTCATATTTATGATTGTGTTTGATTTATTGTTGATTGTCAACCTGAAACAATTGATGGTGTCAGAGAAAAAAAATATATATATAATTATGTAATCTATGCTTTTATTAGATTTTTTCTTGGAGTGAACCATATGTTATGATAGGTTTCTGGGTAACTACTAGTTGTGTGTCATTGCCATGCCTAGTGGTAGATTACCCAGAAACCTATCGTAACATATATATGTATACATAGATACTAGAGATGCAATGAATATTCGGCAACTATTCGGTATTCTGCCTGTTCGGCAACATTTTTACTATTCGGCCAAATACCAATATTTAGTCTATTATTCGGTATTCTGCTGAATAGTTTAAATGTAAAACTGGAAGGAACTAGTAGATTGTTGCTTTTTCATTGTCAGCTGCAGATACATAATTATTAATCCTCAAATATCTAATTAGTTAATTTAATTTGATATGGAGTGAAACAACATAAAATTATTATTGTTATTTAATGTTGGAACACAAAAATTTAGCGCGCTGCAAGTCTAGTACGTATGTCTATGATGTACCTACATGAAGATGCACAGTCGGGATTACCGCACACTCTCGCCATTGTTTTGCCGAATATTTGGTTATTGGGCACATGATCTTGCAAAATATTCGGTATTAGGCAAATATACTATTTGTTGCATCTCTTATGTATTATACACAGCAGAGTAATGAATGATTTAATAAAATATCATTTAAGATACTAATATTTGATCTGTGAAAAAAGTAATTCATTGAATATTGTTTTTATTCTGTATATTAATTGGTACGCATTTATTTGAATATTTTCAACTGATTTTATTTTGTAATTAAATAGTACAGTATACAAAAAAGACATGTCTTTTTATTTCTCTCCTAACTGATAGTAGTCATTATAACCCCTGGAGAGGTTGCTTCTGGCTTGCCCGTGCCTGTTGGACGTGTGGGAACTGGGAACCATGTGGGAACTTAAACATTATATAGGTAATGCTATGACTAATGTCAGAAAGAGGCAGGGTTTCCAGATTGTGTTGCCAAAATTACCTTACTTCGGTGAAAAAAATACCATACACATCGGAAATACAACAGTACCTTTTCAAAAAGTAACGGGTATTTCTACTCCCCCCCCCCGTCGCCAATTTTTTGAAATGGTATAGGAATTTGGAATATTTCAAAAACTCCTCGGTTTTCTTAATGAATATTTTCTCACACAGTACCTTTTTTTACAATGTAACGGGTATTTGTACCGATGATTGTTTATGTCAATATGTTATTCGCACGGCAATTTGTTAAAATTATTACCGTACGGGGAATGAAATTACCGTACAAATACGGTAATTACCGTACGTCTGGCAATGCTGGAAAGAGGTGACGCATTTGGCGCAAAGACGCTCTGAATGGAGGAGGTTGGTTTCTGTCCTGTATAGTGTTTTACACTTACAAGTGTTCTTAATAGTGTAAGCCGGGCTTTAAGCATCACACAAACAATGGCGGGTTATTATGTTGTCAAGGCAACTGTCATTTCAATGTCAAAATAAATTTGACCTTGTGGTATTGCGTGGGGTGTAAACATATAAATTTATAATCATATTTTGTGATTCGTCTGATAAATTTAATTTTTAAACAGTTTTTGAACAAATTTACACATCACGAGTGCAGTAAAGAGTGTTGTTTTGAAGATTTCAGTGTGAAATTGGGCTAGTTTATGTTAATTTAATTTGTCAACATGAGAACTGAAGACGAATTGTTTGATTTGTTGTCTAGAGATCCCAGTAAGATACAAAATCTTTGCCGAATATGTCTGTGTGAAGATCCGTGCAATGCAACACCTTTATTTAATGAGAATGTGACTGATGATGGTGAGTGCAAGGTGACACCTTCATCTGATGAATTTACTGCTGTTGGAGTTTGTGAAAAACTTATGATGTGTGGTCATGTAAAAGTTTATAGTGAAGACAAACTGCCTAAACTTATTTGTAGACCTTGTCAATATGATTTAGACATTGCACATTTATTTAGAATCAAGTGTCAGCGAGCAGATATGTTGCTTAGAAAAGTATTAGATAGTATGTCCAATTTCATAAAGGAAGAACAAGAAAGACATTTCGATAATGAGCCAATAATTGCTATAGAAAAGAATAATAAATTATTGTCTACGATTGATGATTCTATTGAAGAAATTAAAAAAGAATGTATAGAATCAGATAATGATTTAATTTTTAATGATGGCGAACTCATCGAATGTGATGTGCCAAATATTGTCAAAAAGAAACGAAAAAGAAAATTATTAAAATCAAACGCAGTTGACGGAACTGGAGACAAATTTAACATTTGTTTAGATGATGATAAGACTACATGTGATGTAAAATTTTGTATTGATTTGAACATAAAAAATGATGATAAGTATATGTGTGAATTGTGCAACAAAGCTTTGTCTACAAAATATGTTTTTATAAAACATATGAAAACATTTCATGGAGAGAATAGAAAAGTTGCGACTAAAGAGAAGGAAGAATGGTTAGTGACGGGCAAAGGAGATGAAAAAAGATTCCATTGTCCCGAATGCGATTATAAATGTCGCCGTAGACAAGGTTTACAATATCACATGGCAACTCACACAGGCGCTAGACCTTTTAAATGTGATGAATGTCCTCAAACCTTTACGCAACATGGGCGATTATACGCGCATAAAAAGTCCCATAGTGATAAAACTTATTTCACGTGCGCCGAATGTGGGAAACAATTCAAACACAAGGATTCGTTTAATAAACATAAAAATGTGCACAACTCGGAATTAAATTTTGTTTGTCATATTTGTAACAAAGGATTAAAATCACAAAAGACTTTGAATGAGCATATCAATAGGCATTTACAAATTAAAAAGTTCAGTTGTGAATTTTGTGGTTTAGCTTTTGTAACGAAAGTTGATTTACTTCAACATTTACGTGTTCATAACGATGAACGCAAACACAAATGTACATTTTGTTCGTACAGTTCTTATTCGAAAGGTACACTGGATGTTCACATCAAGCGTCATACAGGTGAACGTAATTTTCATTGTGAATATTGTAACTATACTTGTTTTACTCGCGGTACGTTGAAGTTTCATATTAGAAAGCATACTAAAGAACAGAATTACGCTTGCCCGATTTGTGATATGAAATTTCGCCAAAGCACCAGTGTTAACAGTCATATGTTGAAAAAGCACGGAGAGAAATTCAAATGGAGCGATACTGTGGATCGAAGAGTAGTCAAATAACTTATTAATTTAATCCATAACATATTTTTTACTATGGTAACACGTGATGTTCTAATTAGGATCATAATTCCATTCAATCGTCCTTTAATGTTTCTATCCAGAGCACAGGGCAGAAATAAACCTCCTCCATTGAGAGCATCTTTACACTAATTGAATCACCTCTTCACATGAGATTCCTGATGGTCTGGTGTCACTGATGTTGTCAAAGGAACGGTGTATTGTGAAAGAGGGATATCCAGATTTTTGGAAATGCTGTGAACGAAAGGACGGGTCTCATTTTGTCTAACTATCATTGGACATTCTCAATAATCAGAACTTTTACTGTATTCAATCAGTGGATACAGAGACTACTAGATATATTTACTAAGTGCTATGGTACAGCTGCACTCTGCACCGAATCATAATTATTATCATTTGTCACATGTTCATACCATCTAACATCTGATTTTGTTTTATGAAATATCAATTTATAAAGATATGTAATTTTTATAAAAAATATATCTACAAAAAATAAAAAAATTGCTGTTTTATTTCACGATTTAGGTAGAATATTTCAATATTAAATTTATACAAATGTAATTTATTGGTTGAATAACTTGATAAATAGTAATACAGTTTATCTACATATAATATTTTAGTCAGACGAGTAGCAGAGAACATTAAGGGTCTTGAACATGTGTTGTTTTTACAGACCATGCCAAACAATATACACTTATTGTACTTGTGTTGTTTTTACAGACCATGCCAAACAATATACACTTATTGTACTTGTGTTGTTTTTACAGACCATGCCAAACAATATACACTTATTGTACTTGTGTTGTGTTACAGACCATGCGAAAATCACGTATTTATTTATCGAACTATGGTAGTTGTATGGCTTTTACAGAATAACATAGATACCGCACATTAGGAACATTTTTTGCAATAAAATAAAAAAATGCGACATGTGTGGTTTTTGCAGACCACGATTCAATAATCCTTTCCCAATAAAAAAATAAAGACATCCAGAATGAGAGGCATAAATAAATAAGTATATATTATGTACATTTGTATTTAAATAACTGTACATGAGAGCCATTAGGACTCAAGTGCATTTTTGAGAAAAATGGCAAAGTTACGAAAAAAGCGGAAATAACTCAACAAGCGTGAGTCTTTAAGTACAGAAATGCTTAGGGTCCATGTAATAAGCTTTATATACAGCTTATTACTAGCAAAATGTTGAGATTTTTTTGATTAAAAAATTGAATTTGAAAATGGCATTTGAGTACTTAAGACTAAATGGCACTCAGGTACAGTTAAATTCAAGCCTGCTTTCATTATATTTCAAAACTTGCAGAAAAACAACCGAAAAATTCATTCAAGTATTTAGAAACATATATGAGTAATCATTTGAGGATCAAATAGCTTGAGCATTTATTAAATGTGTAGATTTACTCCGCATTTGAATAGAGAGCAATCATAATTTATTATTAAGAAGGTCCTATCTCTACGGTGGTTACCCCAAGTGTGTTGTGTTACGCTATATGAGAAACTGTTATATACCTATATTTTTTTTTTTATTATTACCGGCAATCCACCCGTAACGAGTGATTTGTGTTATATACCTATAAACGACATAAAAGTGGAAAATATATTTTTTTCATCTAGTTACGATATTTTATTTATGTTTACAGTTTTGTCTATGATTCTCTAGATGTCAAACATTCTGTTGCCTGTCAAAATTTTTTTGTTGGGGGTGGGTCGTAGATGCACAATTTATTATGATTAATTCTTAAAGATATTCATACATTGCACACACATTTAATTAATCGCATCAATCAAATATGTGACAATTTATAATATATAAGCGTTTGAAATTAATATAACATACAGATTTTATGGCTAAATATCGAAATTGTTGGAGAAGCGTAAAATCTCAACATGTATTTCGTTGAGAATTTTTGTGAATGATATTTGATAGATGAAGATTTATCGATTGATTCAAGTGCTTATTTGTGTCTAGACAATCAGGCGTCAGTATGAAGTCGGAGGAAGAGTTATTTGAGCTATTTTGCAAAGATCCCAGTAAAATACAGAATCTTTGCAGAGTATGTCTGTGTGAAGACCCATGCAGTGTAACACCTTTATTTAACGAGGATGTGACTGAAGATGGTGAGTGCAAGGTGACACCTTCATCTGATGAATTTGCTGCTGTTGGAGTTTGTGAAAAACTCATGATGTGTGGTCGTGTAATAGTTCATAAGGAAGACAATCTGCCTAAACTAATATGTGGACCTTGTCATTACAATTTAGACATAGCACATTTATTTAGAATCAAGTGTCAGCAAGCTGATATGTTGCTCAGAAAAGTATTAATAAGCGACACTACAGAAAACTTAAAGATAATTAATGAAAAAGGAACGAAAGATATCATTGATGATTGCAAAATTAAACAAGAAAAAAATATTGATTGCGACGATTTTTTCGATACATCTTTAGAAATGTCAGAACCTGTCGTCATTGCTGTGAAAAAAACAAAAAAGAAACGGAAACAAAACAGTGAAAGCGGTGGCAACACTGATCTCAATAATAAACAAAATAAACACAGAATTGATGATGAAGATATTATATTAGCTAATTTGAAAATAGAATCTTCAGATTCAAATTTAAATAATGAAGAGAATGTTGGAGAGTTCATAGAAGGAGATGAACATAGATATATTTGTGAGATATGTAATAAAAGTGTTAAGACTAAATATATATTGGCTAAACATTTAAAAGTTATGCATGGCGAGGATAGACCCATAAGACCAAAAAAACCAGAGATTGGCCCCGTTACAGGTATAGTCACATTTATTTATTTACACCTTTTTACAATACAATATTAACACAATTAAACATTTCTATGATTATAATGAGACATATGAACTACAAATTTGGCAACAACTACAAAAACGAATTACAGACATTACATACAAGACGTAGAAATTCAGACCTTTTGTACCTTTACGATTTAATAAACTCAAATATTGACTGTACAGACCTTTTAGCAAAAATTACCTTTAACATACCAAATAGACGAACGAGACACACCTCGACTTTCTTTTTAAGTAAAAAAAGTACTAATGCTGCTCAGAACTCACCACTACATCGATGCGTTACCACATAAACAATTTGGAGAAGGTGAGGTCCGTGGACATATTCTGTATGTCCAGGAGCCTTTTTAGGAGCCACATTAGACAGGAATGAAATGTTTGTTTAGTTTTTGTTTTTGTTTTCTTTTTTTCTTTCTGTGTTTGTACTGTACTGGCAATAATGAACTCAAAGATGGTACAAGATGATCAAGTACAAGAAATATGTTTAATGGTTATTATGTTATATTTTGTAAAATTTTATTGTATGTTGCCCATTTTTTTAAATAAATAAATAAAAGAAAATAATGGGTATGGAGGGTGTACCCAGAATATTTTCAAGGGGGGAAGGGAGGGGCAGCAACTTGGAATGATTCGATTGTTCCAAATAAGCTCAGCAAACTCATTTTTTCAACTCTCTGTTTACTTAACTTGGACCCTTTTGTTTATTTTGAGTTGTCACAATTTGGTACAGGGAGTTGGGAAAATAACTTATTTTTATGCATCCTATATTTAAAATTTGGTGTAAGGGTAAACACAAAGAAAGCAGGTTACCTGCTTTCCGATGCCTGCGTCTACCGGTGCCGATCGGAGCAATAGAATGGTTACATGCATTTCAATGAACACGCACATAGTAAAAGCAGGAACGCCGATCGGCGATTTACTTTGCAGACGCCTACCTGCACCGATCGGCACAGGTAACCTGCTTTCTTTGTGTTTGCACCCTAAGGAACAAAGAAAATGTAATTAAAAAATCATTTTTTGTACAGTTGCATACAGCGTGATCCTTTTACGTGTTGAAATATTAGACAGAGTACAAAAATATACACAACACAAATTCACATACACACTAGTCAAGGATTAAAAAATAATGAATTATTAACGGAAACAAAAAGAATTTCCTACAATCAAACAAGTACAATTAAAAAAAAACAGAATTGAAGATTAAATTTTATTTTTCTTCTTTTCTAAGTAATATATACCTACATCAAGTATTTCAAAATAATAAGTAATAAATAATAATAATAAAGATAATTTGTATTTGGCGCCGTTTAATGATCCGTGACCATCTCAAGGGCGCGAATAAACTAATCGGAATATAGACAATTCAAATGAAATAATCAAAAGTTCAGAAATAGCAATAAAATGCAATTACATAACAAAAAAAACATCAAAATAAAATAGTTATGTATGAATTGTGAATAAATTACTACAAAGTAATGATTATTCAGATAATTATTAACAAAATTAAAATTAAATAACCCATTAATTAAATTCGTCAAATTAGTTATAGAATTTGAAACATTGCTCAAGTTTTTTTATAAATATCACCTTTTTTCTAGTCTTTACCTCTCTTTTTGAGTTCTGGGGCCTTTATCAGCTTCCAGGTATGCCAAGATGCCAATTTATTTAGCCTATGTTCAGTCTGACTTTTGAATGGGGGCAGCTGCTCACTGCAATGCCAATTCACCATAATTATATTTTTTATACTATTTTTGTTTGGCAGATTCTTCATTTATGACGACCGGTGTGACGCGGAGGCTAACGCACTTGCCTTTGAGTCACTAGATCCTGGGTTCGATTCCCGGCCAGGGCAAAATGAAGAATGACCTTTTTCAAATTGTCCTGGGTCTGGGTGTTACATGTATATGTGTTCAGTGCATTGTATATATGTGTATCGTCGTGTTAGTACCCATAACACAAGATTCATATCTGAGTTTGGGACTAGCTCGGTCTGTGTGAATTGTCTATACATGTTATGTTATGTTTTTGCCCATCTTTGAATAATATATTGTTTTGAAATTGAATTATTACTTGAGAATTCCCGGCGAAGATTTGATCTCCAACTCTTGATTAATTTTTCAGGTTATGGTGCTGAAAGACGCTTCCACTGCCCTGAATGCGACTACAAGTGTCGACGTAGACAAACATTACAATATCACATGTCAATACACACGGGTGAAAAGCCGTTTCAATGCGACCAGTGTCCTAAAAGCTTTGCTCAACACGCTAGTTTGTACACGCACAGGAAAACCCACAGCGATAAAACTTATTACACGTGCCAGGAATGCGGAAGGCAGTTTAAACATTACGGAATCTTTAAAAATCATCACAAAGTACACGTCAATGAATTCAACTTCGTTTGCACAATTTGTAATAAAGCTATGAAAACACAAAAAACTTTAAACGATCATATGAATAGGCATTTACAGATAAAACGATACAGTTGCGAATACTGCGGACATTCTTTCGTTACACAATCGTGTTTAATTCTCCATCTTCGTGTTCATGATAAAAATAAAGAACGTAAGTATAAATGTACGTTTTGCGAGTTTAGTTGTCATAGTAAAGGCGCGTTAGATGTGCATATTAAACGACATACTGGTGTGCGTAATTTTCCGTGTGAATCGTGTAATCACATGTGTTATACACGTGGCGAACTTAAAACACATAGCAGGAAGCATACTAAAGAGCAAAATTACGCCTGTCCTTTATGTGAAATTAAGTTTAGACATAGTCCTAGTTTAAATAAGCACATGTTGAAGAAACACGGAGAAAAGTTCAAATGGAGTTCCAAAGTTGATAGGAGAATTGTAAAATAAGTAAACTAATGTGTAAATGTAAATCTAATTGTGGTTAAATGAAAGAAATTACCACTACTACTACTACTATACCATCACGGCATATCCCACAAGTAGGGTAGCCAACAGATCAGATGTACGTAAGAAACATGCAAGCCGTCCTCTCCGTGCCAATTTAAAATCAAGACATTCAAGATGGGTGGCAAACCTCATCGCTGATTTTAAGATGTCAAATGTCTTCATTTTAGGACACTTGAAAAATCACTAACATAGTGAATTAATTAAAATAAAACACTTATTTATAGTATATCCATGGTGCCTTTTTATTAGACGCGTGCCGGCTTTCAAGAGCTTCCGCTCTCATCATCAGGCTGGCGAATCATCAGGGGGTTTTCGTGGTTTCCCCAATATCGTTAAAAGGCAAATGCTGGAGATTTTTTTCTTAAAATCCGTCCACAACGGTACTCTATTTCAATTGTTTGTTACCACTGTTTTAGCCACCACTTTTGTTTTGCTATCCAATAACATACTACAGGTCAAATCTCGGTGTAACGAATACCGAAGTAACGAAATTTCCAGTATAACGAATCTATAATTTGTCCCCGAGAAATTTCCATACAAAATGTACTGAACCAAAATTCATTATAACGAAGACCGATCTCAGTATAACGAAGTTTTTGTCTGAGTGCTTTAGAATTTACTTCTAAATTAACTCAAAATTTTTGTGAAATTGGTTTATTCTTGACTTCTGGTGACATAACACGTGTTTGTCAGTGATTGCATCACATATGGTTTACAAGTGTTCCTCTTGTTTATTTTGTTTTATTGTCTATTGCCCATCTTTATTTCGCTGATTCTAAAACTTTAAATTGCACTGCATCCTTTTGTGGTTGTTCTACATTTCGGTGATTTTAAACTTTTTTTAAAAAACATTTTACGTTACATCATTTTTGTGTGTTTTTTGTCTTTATTAAAATGGAGCAAAAACGATGACAATTCGCACTGAAGGAGAAAGTAAGCATTTAGGAGGAGATAGAAGATGCTTTTTAAAATATTTCAAAGTTGGAGGAATACATTTTTAAAGCCGCTACAGAAAATTCAAAACAAACTAAAATTTCAATTTTTTTTGTCAAAAAATAATAATCCTCTGCTGTTTTTGTACACTTTTTTATATTTACATATTTTTTATTTTATTTTAAATCATTTCATCATGTTGAGTATGTATGCAATAAATACACTTTTTAAATAAATCTATGTATCACAGTTTGAAGATCGCTGTTTTATTTGTTTTCTGTCCAGTAACAAGGATTTTTTTATGATAGGAACACGACACCCTCAGCAGGTACAAAGGGTGTTCTATACTTCAGCATTAGTAGGAAAGAGACCATTATCATCTTAATGATGTGGAGTGAGACAGCATAATATTATTATTGTTGTAATTATTAATGTTGCACAAAAAATTTACCGCGCTAAAGTCTAGTATGTATTTGTTCTGCTATAGGTACCTATATATTATTTAAGCTGGAATATCGGACATCCTGTTACCATTATTTTGACTCAGGAGTACACTTGTGTATGTTTGGGTGTCATAATTCTATGAATTCGGTATAACGAATTTTCAGTATAACGAAATGTTTTGTTCGGTCCCGTGAGCTTCGTTATATCGAGATTTGACCTGTATATATATTCGTTACCAACTTGTAATTTCTTTACTTTTCGCCAGCCTGATGATGAGAGCGGAAGCTCTTGAAAGCCGGCTCGCGTCCAATAAAGTCACCGTGGATATACTATGAATAAGTGTTTTATTTTAATTAATTCAACATGAATTTCCACCAAGTACCGTCGGTTGAAAATATCAACTTCACTAACATAGTGGTAATCTCGCCACTGCATATCATCGCATTTTTTAAATGTAAATTGATTTGTTGATTTTGTTATATAAATGATGATGTGCAAGAAGAATAAAATAATTAATAAATGTTTCAGTCAGTCTGTTTGAAACATAATATTCAGAAAATTAACTTTAAAGGAAAGAATATAAATAGTTATTCTGTTGAAATGCCCTATGATTTGCAAACTCGGGAGAGTGTGGAGGTGTTCAAGGCAGGATTAAAGACCCTATTGTTCAGGAAATGTTATGATTCTTGAATGGGCCCTTGCGGTGGCTTTTTACACAAAATGGCGCATCTTAAAAAAAATTGTCTAGTTATTAAAAAAGGGGAAAAAACTACAGTTTTGAAACAATTACAAAAAACCTAAATTGTGTGTGTCTTAGTGAAAGTACAGGATAATAATGTGTTAATGAACATGTTCACTTTCCATAATGTTTTGATAATGTTTCATACTGAATTAAAATAAAAAGAGTGTGTTTTTTGTTTGTTGCGGAGGGCTAGAACAGATAGAGAGATGTTATCCAATATAAAGATGAGGAAGATGACATATTTGGGACACGTACTTCGAAATGAGAAATATAGTTTACTCCAACTCATTTTGAAGGGAAAAATTGAGGGAAGTCACGGTGTAGGAAGGCGGCAGATGTCCTGGCTGAGAAATATCCGAGAGTTGACCGGAGTTCGGAAAGTGGAAGAGCTGTTTCGGCTAGCACAGGACAGAGAGGCCTATGCCAGGGTGATAGCCGACGTCGGGGGGACCTGACATGGCACTTTGAGAAGAAGTGTTTTTAAATGTTACTTCTCAAATTCATCCGTTATGGAAAATACAAACGGAACGGTTGACGGAATTCAGCAAAAATGTTCATTTATTGAGTTGATATTTATTTTGTAAAACTCCATATTTAAATGTAAAAAATACAAATGCTTCTTTTTCTTATGGTGCAGAATTCGACAGGGATGGTTTGTGCCAAAAACAGTCAAAATGTTATAAAATCGTCAGGGACAAGATAGTTATTAGAGAATAATAAAATTTGCCTTTATCGATTTGAGAAGGGACAAATGGATTGTGTCGGATGTCATATTATCGGATGGAAAATGGCAATCGTTTTCAAGTGCATCTATGTAAATGTCGTAGGCATCCCTGATAGGGTAGGACCTACCCTGGGAAAACATGGTCAAGCATCTCCTCGCCCAGACCGCAATCGCAGCATGTAGAACAAATGGTTTTAGTTTCGCTCTTTTTTCATAACTGAGTGACATGTTTGGACTTAGAAATATGACAATTACATTGTAAAACAAAACCAGGTCACTCAATTATTAAAAAAAGTGGTAAAACTTGAACCAATTGCGTTTTTTACATAAAAAAGTTGATTTTTAATGAGCAACTTCGGCCTGGAAACAATGTATATAATAATTTATGAAATACAGTTGCTCTTGTTGTAGAAATAAATGTATAATTTCACAATTGTTATGAATAGTTAGGCAATGATTTGTGCAATTTATAATTTTTCTTGTGTATTTAATGTACATTTGCTTTTGTAATGTGTAATCAGATTATAGAATAGAATATAATTTGAATAAAGATAAGAACAGTTTCAAATTTCAATTTGTTGTGTTTTTCATTCCTTATTTTCTTTATTCAATTTAAAAATATATTATCCAGATTCATCTTTATAAAAAAAGGACAATTCTCTGCTAATTACTGTCGGATAGCACATTTTTCTACGATGTGCACAGTTTTGTTCAAGTATAAGACTTAGTAATGTATTTGATAAGAGTATGTAAAACTATGAAAAAATAATTTAATTTTTTAAAAGTCTGCTTCCATTGCCCTACAGCTCATATCGAGCCTTAGCCTCCATCAGCCCTCGCCTCCAATTCCTCTTGTCACCTGCAGTAGTTGGTTTGCGTCCTTCCTCACTTCATGCTCCCATCTCAGCCTGGGTCTGCCAACTCTTCTTTTCTCACCCGGTTGTCCCTCAAGGATCCTTTTTGATACCCGTGGAGACGGCATTCTCTGCACATGTCCAGCCCAGCGACGACTGCTGGTAAAGGCATGAGTGTACTGCACTTCCTACTAAATATAAAGTTAATAATAATCATAAATGAAAGCCTAACAAAACATTTATTGTAAGCCTAATACGTTTGTGTATATTACGAGTCTGTAGAACACACGCTTGTTCTATAGCAACATTAGTGTATAGATATATAAAGATCTTTGTGCATAATTCTAAATGCACCGATTTTTTTATTCAAACTCTAACAAAATCTCAATTGTATTAGGCTGGTTCTTGCTCGGACACTTTTGGGAGCAATCTGATCTAGTACAATCGTCCTATTGTTTATTGTTTCTTATTGTCCCTAGGCCCCTATTATGGAGGCACTTGGACTCGTCATATATACATTTTATATAATTAATCACAATTTCATAATTTCAAATACAGTCAATCAAAGAAACAAATAAAGTCAAATAAAATATCAAATTAAATAATTTTATGTAGTCACGGATGTAAAGAGTCCGGACCCACAACGTCAAATTTTAAAATATGTATTAATTCAATGAGGAAATATTATTCATTTATCATTTCGTCAATAGAGTAAAACTTCACCCCTCTCCGAAAGATCAATACATCATCGCACTTAATTTTATCCGGAAGCTTATTGTATAGTCTTACACTTAGACACAAAAAGCTACGGTTCAACTTAGAGAGCCTGTGTTCTACTGGTCTGATTTTATGTTTTAATCGCGTATTATAATTATGAAAATTTTCATTAAGTGATGTGTTATCTAAATGTTTCTTAGCATAACATATACACTCATAAATATAAAGTGATGGCATGGTTAATATTCCTTGCTCTCTGAATACATTTCTGCAAGATTCCCTGGATTTCATGCTAAGAAGAGTTCTAATTGCTCTCTTTTGCAAAACATGACAACAACAAAACCTATGGTATTAGTTTGTTCATTTATTTTATTTTTATTTTATTTTAACAAATAAATGGCTTACGCCTTTTACAAAATTAAACATTATTATACATAGCGTGATAAAAAAACAAATTTTATGAATAAGAACAATATCAAACATTTAAACAAATACAAACACAAAAGATAGACTATATTACATTTGCATCATTAATTACGTTAAACTCAAAATAATAAAATTTAAATCACTTTAGCATCAGAAACAAATTCTATGTATAGGAACAATAAACATTTAAATAAATACAAACACAAAATATAGACCATATTATATTTGCATTATTAATTATGATAAACTCAAAACAATAAAATTTAAATCACTTTAGCATCAGAAACAAATTCTATGTATAGGAACAATAAACATTTAAATAAATACAAACCCAAAATATAGACCATATTATATTTGCATTATTAATTATGATAAACTCAAAACAATAAAATTTAAATCACTTTAGCATCAGAAACAAATTCTATGTATAGGAACAATAAACATTTAAATAAATACAAACCCAAAATATAGACCATATTATATTTGCATTATTAATTATGATAAACTCAAAATAATAAAATTTAAATCACTTTAGCATCAGAAACAAATTCTATGTATAGGAACAATAAACATTTAAATAAATACAAACACAAAATATAGACCATATTATATTTGCATTATTAATTATGATAAACTCAAAACAATAAAATTTAAATCACTTTAGCATCAGAAACAAATTCTATGTATAGGAACAATAAACATTTAAATAAATACAAACCCAAAATATAGACCATATTATATTTGCATTATTAATTATGATAAACTCAAAACAATAAAATTTAAATCACTTTAGCATCAGAAACAAATTCTATGTATAGGAACAATAAACATTTAAATAAATACAAACGCAAAATATAGACCATATTATATTTGCATTATTAATTATGATAAACTCAAAACAATAAAATTTAAATCACTTTAGCATCAGAAACAAATTCTATGTATAGGAACAATAAACATTTAAATAAATACAAACCCAAAATATAGACCATATTATATTTGCATTATTAATTATGATAAACTCAAAATAATAAAATTTAAATCACTTTAGCATCAGAAACAAATTCTATGTATAGGAACAATAAACATTTAAATAAATACAAACACAAAATATAGACCATATTATATTTGCATTATTAATTATGATAAACTCAAAACAATAAAATTTAAATCACTTTAGCATCAGAAACAAATTCTATGTATAGGAACAATAAACATTTAAATAAATACAAACCCAAAATATAGACCATATTATATTTGCATTATTAATTATGATAAACTCAAAACAATAAAATTTAAATCACTTTAGCATCAGAAACAAATTCTATGTATAGGAACAATAAACATTTAAATAAATACAAACGCAAAATATAGACCATATTATATTTGCATTATTAATTATGATAAACTCAAAACAATAAAATTTAAATCACTTTAGCATCAGAAACAAATTCTATGTATAGGAACAATAACATTTAAATAAATACAAACACAAAATATAGACCATATTATATTTGTATTATTAATTATGATAAACTCAAAACAATAAAATTTAAATCACTTTAGCATTAGAAACAAATTCTATGTATAGGAACAATAACATTTAAATAAATACAAACACAAAATATAGACCATATTATATTTGTATTATTAATTATGATAAACTCAAAACAATAAAATTTAAATCACTTTAGCATTAGAAACAAATTCTATGTATAGGAACAATAACATTTAAATAAATACAAACACAAAATATAGACCATATTATATTTGTATTATTAATTATGATAAACTCAAAACAATAAAATTTAGATCACTTTAGCATCAGAAACAAATTCTATGTATAGGAACAATAACATTTAAATAAATACAAACACAAAATATAGACCATATTATATTTGTATTATTAATTACGATAAACTCAAAATAATAATTTATTTATAATTTAGTACTATTAGTTCAGTGAATATTTCCATGTCAAAAATATTCAGTCATGAATGTGGTCTTGATTTTATATTGGCACGAAGAGGACAGCTTGCATGTTTCTTACATGCAGCTGGTCTGCTGACTACCCCACTTATGGGATATGCTGTGATGGTATAGTAATAGATGAATGTAGTACATATACTAATAAAAATATAGGATGCATACAGAGTACATACACAGGCAATGCACATTTATGTAATTTTGTGATTATGAAAATCAATTCTTAGTAATTAACAGAGAGATAATTCAGAGAATATTTGATTTTCCTTCATACTTTGCAGGCTTAGGACTGTCATTTCAATAAATTATAATAATTTTGCCATGGACAGAAGAACTACATTATTATTTTACATGTTCGAATAACTGACATTACACTAGTTTTGTTTTAAAAGACATTCATACTTCATAAGGGATAATATTTTAACTAAGTAGTCTAGTGACTTACAAACACCACTATATAAGTTACTAGCTGACCCAGCGAACTTCGTACCACCGAAGAATCAATGAATGATTAATGAACGGTTTAATCTCTTTACAATGTCCCGTAATTGTCCAAGTGTGTCATCGTATAGTGCAGAGTTTCCCAAACATTTTTTTTTCTCATAGACCACTTTCAAAATTTTGCTGGTGGTTCCCCCTGCATTTCTACCCCCCCTCCCCCCGTCGTCGAATTTTCAAAATGGTAAAGGAATTTGAAATATTTAAAAAACTCCTTGGTTTTCTTAAAGAAGAATATTTACTCGAATCATTAAGTATCTGGTACTTTTACCGAATATCCGATACTTTAACTATGGATTCGTGGACCTACGCTTATGACTCGTGAACCATCCCCATTTTTTAGTCACACCAACGTCAAGTCTCCTGGACGACTTTGGGAATCACTGGTGTAGTGTAAAAAAATAAAATTCATTTGTTTATTATCTGCTGTACGTAATATATGTAGGCACTAATTTATTTTTTAGGTTGATGCCTATTCATTTTAAATTTATAATAATTCTTATCCATGATTTTCGGAACCACAGATGTTAAATTGTATGGATAACGATTCTAATTTGAAAATGTATACAAATATTATTCTAAAAATAGGCCATGTATACCAAACATTGTTCTAAAAATGACTCTCCATATTGCATTATTTATTGAAATTTGAAATGTATGGCGTAAATAATTATCTTCATAAATACTCTTCCTGTGAATTTCCAAGATACTTTAATAGCCTATCGGCTATTACGGGCGGAGAAGAATCCAACAAATCAGAGATCATTCAAATCGGTACAGCCATTCTTGAGATATAAATGGTGTAATACACACGACTTTCTTTTATATATTAGAATTAGATATGTAAATTCATCAAAATGGCATTTAAAAATCAAATATGTACAATGATTTATTATGTACAATATTTACAATTTATAAAAAAATCAGGTTACAACTATTTTTCATTCAAATTTATAAATTGCCTAAAGAACCACTTTTTACGCCATGAAAAATAGAGCAGTTGTTATATTTAGCTGGAGTTCGATTAACATCTTCTTTGATACCAGATGATACTTCTTTTCGTTCTAATTGGAGCCATTTTCAAGGTTCAAAGCAAAACAAAACATTAAAATGGTCTTACATGGGTGGCCAACCCTTTTCAGCAGCCGGGCCAAATTTCAGAATGAGATTTCCTACCGGGCCGCACTACATTATACTCCATATATGGAACATTTGATAATTTTACTTCACTTTAAAATTCCTACAAACCCCCACCCCCCCTTCGCCCAATTTTCAAAATGGTATAAGAATTTGAAATGTTTCAAAACTCCTCAGTTGTCTTTATAAATATATTCTTAAAATACCTCTTTCAAAAAAGTAACGGGGGCACTATGCTATATGTAGAATTATTTTTTGGTCACCACTTTTAATTATTTTTGGGCACCAAGTTTTTCAACACCGGCAAAGTTTCCATTCGAGTTAGATTTTATTTTAGCCAGCAAAAATAAAATAAAACTACTACTACTACTACTATACCATCACGGCATATCCCACAAGTGGGGTAGCCAGCGGACCAGCTGCATATAAAACATGCAAGCTGTCTTCTCCGTGCGAATATAAAATAAAACCAGCAAAAATAAAATCTAGTTCGAATATAAGGTTTAAGAAATTTGTATTCCAGTTAAATTTTATTTTTGCCGGTTTTATTTTGTTTTTGCTTATTTTATTTTTGCCGGCAAAAATAAAACCTAATTTGAATATAATACAATAATTTCCTAAAGTTTTATATTCGAGGTCGATTTTATTTTTGCCTAAAATTTGGTTTTGGTTGCAGTGTTTCAATTTTATATATATTGGTGTTATTGACGCAATTTTTATTTTTTTGACAATTACAGTGTGCTCGCGATCAGTAAGTACAAACTTCAAAAGTAATTAGAATTACCAAGCCCATTGTGTGTTATTGTTACCCGCATTGGTGCATTCCTTGATATTGCACTCGACACATCCATATACAAGTGTAACAGTGTAACATATTGAACTACTGACTTTATTTTTTTCCTCATAATTTCCAATCATGGATGAACTCCATAATCCCAGACCTCCAGATAAACCTCCTCCTTATGACACCAGTACTCAGTCATTGGACCTTCAAGGAGACTCCCCTACATCTCCTGCCGAATTTGTTGTAGTTACAACTAAAAAAAAGAAAGGGGAAAAAAGGGCCAAAACTATGGACTCACTTAACCTCAGCGATGAAGAGACCTGTTTTACTAATGACCCGACAATCATACCTACTTCCCCCAAAACTCTTCTCCCATCCTATCAAGCTTCTCAAACCCTCCCCACATCTTCGCATCCTGTAAATAACAATGTAAGAACGATATATAACCATATGGACAAAGGTCCATTTGTTGTTCATGTGTCCAAAACCGACAATAGCCTACTTCATGATATTGACTTCGGGAAATTTTTAGTTAAAAATCAGATTACCACAGCTTGGAACGGGATAACTAAGGTTGGCCGCAACAAGCTTGCAGTTAAATTCACTGACTATAAGGCGGCTAACCACTTTCTTTCTTTGGAAAACGTAAATAAGAATTTTAATGTTTTTCTACCCTCATTCAACATCACGAGGATGGGTGTAGTCTCGATTCCCCCTCACATCCCCGAATCAGAGATCTTGGAAGGCATTGAGATTCCACAGTCCGGATCAGGACGACTGATTAAGTGCAGAAGGTTGAGCCGGAAGAGTAAACAAGGTGAAACGACGGAGTGGATCCCAACCATCAAGGTGGTCCTCACTTTTGATGGTCAGGTGCTCCCCTCTAATGTCGCGATGTACCGAGTTGTTCTACCGGTGAAGCCATACATTTATCCCACTCTCCAATGTTACAAGTGCTTCCGATTTGGACACTCCCAAACAATATGCAGATCTGTTTCCAGATGTTACAAATGTGGAGGGATCCACAACAAAGAAGAATGTGATCTTGCTGCCGATGCTATTAAATGTGCAAATTGTAAAGGCAACCATTCCCCAACTTACAGGTTCTGTCCTGAGGCAATCAGACAGAAGAACATCAAAGTTTCCATGGCCACGGAAAGTATATGTTACGCTGAAGCGAGTAGGCTCCATGCAGTAGCAAAACCATCTTACGCAGAAGCAATCAAAACAGTCACCCCCTTTTCCGAAAGGAAAACAATCTTTAAACCTGTTCAGCCACACAAACCCCTGTCTTCACCCTCTTCATCTCACAATCATCTCTTACTCTTCCCAAACGGTCAACAGCCTACCATTCCAAAAGGTGCTGGACTAGTTAATAGCTCAGCTCATGACCTGTCTAATCAACTATCAATTCAAACCATCCCATACATCTTAGAACTTATTCTAAACTTAGTTAAGATCAACAATAGTAACATACCGTCCAACGTAGCATCCGAAATTAGTTCTATTCTCTCACTTTTTAAACATGGGCAATCCCCAACCCCCTCCCCCTCTTCTCCCTAAGATTCTGCAGTGGAACTGTAGAAGTCTTAGCAATAAAAAAAATGAACTTCTCAGTCTTCTGTCAACCTCTTCCATCGACGTAGCGGTGGTCCAGGAGACGTGGCTAATCCCGGGATCTCATTTCAGCATCCCGGGCTACCATTGTGTTCGGGATGACCGCGTTGATGGTAAAGGTGGTTCTGCCATTTTCATCAAAAAACAAATTCCTTTCTTTCCCATCACAATTACTACCTCTAACCGTAGCTACGAGATCTGTGCAATTCAAATCCTGAACATCAATATATATTCTATATACATTCCCCCCTCTCCAAAGCCTAATTTGGACTCACTCACGTCACTCTTCTCTCTCTTTTCTCCTCCCTGCCTAATATTGGGAGATTTCAATTCCCATCATAACCTGTGGGGCTCAAGCCAATCCGACAGAATGGGTCGTCAGATCCTTGACCTTATGAATGAATCCCACTTATGCCTTCTCAATAATGGGAACCCAACTAGATTCCAAAATCCCAACCAGTGCCCCAGCGCAGTGGACCTGTCACTCGCCGACCCTTCTCTTTCACCCCTTTACTCCTGGTCTGTGATGGACGATCCTTGTGGAAGTGATCACTTCCCAATTCTGCTCGTACCACCACAACCTTTCATTCTTTCTTCTTCGCTCTCACTAAAAATAAAGAGGCACAATCTTGCAAGGATTGACTGGATGAAATATAGTCAAACTGTAGAGAATAGAATCCCATCCCTACCTACAGTTAATCCTGACGACATCTCGGCATGCTACGAACAATTCGTAGAACTTATAACCGAATCTGTCGAGTCTTCAATTCCAAAAAAATCTGAGAGAAAACTCCGCAGACCTCCCCCTGCCCCTTGGTGGGACCAAGATTGTGAGAACGCAGTTAACGATAGGAGACTTGCGGCGCTCGTTTTCAGACGGAACAAAACCCAGGATAATTTCATTCACTTTAAACATGTCGAGGCCAAAACCAAAAGAACCTTGAAAAATAAAAAAAAGCAGGGTTGGAAAGACTTCTGTTCCTCTTTGTCCCCTGACACACCGCTTTCTAGGATCTGGGACAATATTAAGAGATTTAGAGGGGTATTCTCACCTCCTAAACTCCATCCATCCTCAGACAAATGGATCCTTGAATTCGCGGACAGACTAGCCCCCCCTTCAGTGCCAAATCATAATGAAATTTCTCATTCCTATTCCCACCCTCCTCTTGGAGAGATTGACAAGGAGTTCAGCGACAAAGAACTAAGGCTAGTCCTGACCTGCACTTCGGATACATCCCCGGGAATCGATGGAATAACGTACAGCCTTTTACAAAGACTACAAACGGTTTCACTAGAATATTTACTCAACATTATTAACACTATTTTCATTACAGGCAAATTACCTTGCTCGTGGAAGACTCAGATCATTGTTCCAATCTTGAAAGCTGAAGCTGACCCTAACCTGGGCCAATCATATCGACCAATTGCACTCTCCTCAGCAATAGCCAAAACTACAGAACACATGGTGAAAAATCGGCTAGATTGGTTCATAGAAGGTAACAGGAAGTTGCCTCCTTGCCTATTCGGCTTCAGGAAGAGAATGGGAGTCATGGACAGCGTAGCCACCTTGGTCACAGATGTCCACGTATCCTTATCCAAGAGAGAGCTCTTGGGAGGTGTATGCTTGGACATCAATAGTGCTTTTGATAATGTTATTATTCCTAAATTGTGTGCAAAGCTTGATCATTTGGGCATTCCTCCTACCCTCTCCTCCTTTATCCGCAATCTTCTATCTGGACGTGAACTGATAATTAATGCCCGTAATCATCCTCCTATCAGGAGAACTGTTCACAGAGGATTGCCGCAGGGCTCAGTGCTCTCTCCCATTCTATTCAACTTGTACACACATGATATCTCGCAGTCCTTATCCTCGGATATCCAAATTCTACAATACGCGGATGATCTGTTCGTTTATAGCTCAAATAAATCCATAGACACCCTCCAGGCCTCCTTGCAATCTTCACTTTCTTCTCTGAACTGTTGGATGTCAGACCACGGTTTTACACTTTCCTCCCAGAAATGTAAAAGCATTGTATTCTCCAGAAAGCTCCATCCAGTCCTCCTGAAAGTTAAAGTTGACCAACAGTTGATCAATTCTGTTAACAAAATAAGATTCCTGGGGGTCATATTGGACTCTGGTCTTAGATGGAATTCTTTCATTGAACACTTACACTCCAAGTGTCAGGCCGGTCTCAATGTCATGAGAGCCGTTTCCAGGGTCTGGTGGGGTTGCCACCCCTCGACACAAAAAATTTTCTACACTGCATTTATCCGCAGCCACTTGGACTTTGGATCCTTCTTAATAGCCCCAACTTCCAAAAAAAACTTGTTGAGACTGGACCGGATCCAGTCTCAGTCTCTTCGGTTGATTACGGGTGCGATGAGATCCTCCCCTGTCAACGCCTTACAGGTAGAGGCTGCAGACCCCCCACTTGAACTACGCAGACAGCTCGTATGTGACAGATTTTTAGTCAAAATCTTGCGAATCATCGATCACCCGCTGTCTCACAAACTTCAGCTCCTCTCTTACTTGGTAACCCATTTACCGGTATGGAGAGGTAAAGATCCACCGACTCTTGTTACTAGCTATAGAAAAATCCAAACTCCCTTGTTGGAGAGCTTCGCAGTTCTTCCTGTATACTCTATGTCATTTTCCACTCTAAGTTTTAAACCAAAAGTTATTCTCAATCTGGGTGTCAGTAATGGCACATTCGCACCTCGTATTTTTAAATCAATTATTGATTCTGATTGGCACGACTGGCATCTAATCTATACAGACGGCTCGAAAAGTGATAGAGGTCGTACAGGGGCCGCCTTCCTTTTTGAAGACAACACCAATAAAATGTTCAGGCTCAGAGACGAGTCGTCGGTTTTCACAGCGGAATGTCTTGCTATCAGAGAAGCTCTAAGGGCTCTGACCATTCGCCAGCTCAAGGTTAAAACTCTCATACTCAGTGACTCTCAAAGTGCTCTCCAGGCCCTTCTCTCTCCTGCATTATCCAGACCAGATGATCTATTATCCTTAGAAATTAGAGACCTCCTACATAAACTTCAGACTTCGGGTGTAGACGTGGTTTTGGGCTGGATCCCAAGTCACTGCGGTATCCCGGGCAACGAGGCGGTAGATCTTTTAGCCAAATTGGCTACGGACCTCCCTAATCCATCTGGATCTGTTTCAGCCTCTGATTACACCTTATTATTTGACCGGAATCTCATCCAGTCCTGGCAGGCAGTATGGTCAGAGACCAGTCAACTCAAAGGAAGAAAGTATGCCTTAATCCAACCCGATGTGTCAATGAAACCCTGGTTTTCAGAAATTTTAATGAGTAAGGCTGACACCTCCACAATCTGCAGAATGAGATTAGCTCATTGCTGTACCAGATCCCATCTATACAGAATCCACGTTATCGACTCTCCTCTGTGCGACTGCCAAGAGGAGGAGGATCTTGATCATTTATTTTTCGAATGCCCGATCAACAACATCTACCCAACTTTGATTAATGACCTGGCACATTACAGGGTTCCACTACCTACAAATATTTCCTTGCTCTTGAGTTCTAGAGACCAAAACATTTTCAAACTCCTTGTCCTGTTCCTCAAGACCCATTTGATGAAACTTTGAATGTTGAATTTTTGTATTTTTTCCTGATTTTTTGATGATCTAATAATTTTTACTTGCAGTTTCTGGCTAGGAACACCCTCAAGGGTGAAAGCCAACAAAATAAAAAGAGAGAGAGAGATGATCATCCAGAGTGTCAGGGTCAAACCTGTTCATCGAAAGTGAACACGTCTGTTCACATTTGTTCATCCTATGCTTTCACTGCCATGTATACACTCTCACTCATGTTGTATGTAGTTTGACGTATTTTCTTATAAAAATAATTGAACAAATTCAAAAATGAAAAATAACACTTAAAATAAATTAATATAGCTCTCGACTGCATAATAATTTTGTACATGATTCTCACATTCAATACAAATTCATAGAGAATAAAACAAATAATAAGATGAAACTTGTTTATGGTCGTTTCAGTGAAAGGTCCTTTCATCAAAATTATGACGAGTGGTAATCTCTTTCCTCCGTCATCGCTAGTAATCACTATTGATGAAACGCTTGTTCATCTTGGAGGATCATCCGGAGTGATCACTGAAAGTGAACAAATGTGAACGCCCCTTTAAGGGGGCGTTCCAATCTATCTGATCTATTTTTTGTACTAAATATAACGTCACAGAACTAATAAGAGGCAAAAGAGAAGGCACTTAAGGTGGTGTTGCTATAATCCTCCATACAATCATCACGTCAACTATCTCACTGGCACACGTCTCGTGTTCCGAGATAAACCGGGTGGCACCGAGCGGAGGTGCCGAAAGTCATCGGCATCGCTTCATCTTCATTTCTGTCCGATTATGGGAATGGGAATATAACCAGTGGTTAAGTAATCAACTGTTATGAGTTAACTTGTTCATGTTCGGCGTTTGGTGATATCATAAAAATAATTTACAATGGTTACTTAACCAGAGATTAACTTTCTGTAGTGATGTAAACAGTATTCACATATGGCAATACCTTAGTACAAATCGGTTGAAATTTAATTTTTACGCACTTTTGTCGTACGAGTGGCAACACTAGGGAAGTTATTTGACACTTCACTGGTTGTTTGGAGCCGCCATTTTAAATTTTAACGTGTTGCTTATGTTGACGAGTGTTTTGAAAGTATCAATAATATTGTTCATCGGATGATGTATCAACATTATTATGAAGATAATTATTCAGTTTTGATCAATATATTATATTATTATAACACAATATTCTCAAACCAAAATGACAAACTATGTAACTGTCAAATTGATGACATATATAGCACCATCTACAGACGAAAAAAATATTCATTCTCAAAGTTAACTTCTGGATTCGATAGTTAACTCATGAAAATCGGGTGGTTATAAATAACCACTTGTTATCTCCGTAACAGACATAGGATATCACCATTTCTTGAATTAACTTATGGTTAACTCTTGACAACAAGCTAGCTACTTGGTTAACGTTTTGGATATCGCGGCCCTAAAAGAACGACTTAAGATAGGGAATAGCTCGTTCTAGTACAGTACTGTGAACTAATTTCTAATAGTACTTAGTACATGTACCTACTACACAAGCCTAAGGCACGTGCATACGTGATACTGAACGCATTATACTCCGTGGTTATAAAGCATTACAGTAAAAAATCCCAAAATACGATTACCATCATCATCTAGGGAATGATGGAGGGAACCAGTACTGATGAACACAACATTGCAGACTGCCGAGAGGAGAAGTGCGTCTTGTGTGACATGCAAATATGTGTACCTGAGGACGATGATATCGAAGCCTTTTTGGAGAATATCGAAGTGAAATGTGAACCTGTTGAAGAAGATAGCTGTGACATTGGATATGCAGTTCCGTATGGTGATATTGATATACATGAACCTGATATAAAAGTTGAATGTGAGAGAGCCAACACTGTGACAGTGGCCAGTACATCTTCTCCACTTACAGAGTGTGCAGCAGGTCCAAGTAATCAAACTCATATGAAGGAAATGAGGCCTAGAAATGTTCACAATATGAAAAGCAAGAGATTGGCAAAATCGTTAAAAGTTAGTTCAAGTACATTCACGTCTAATATTTGCTTAAAAAACTTCAGTACTTTAAGCAATATGAAGAAACCTCGAATAATACACAGTGGTGAAAAACCTTTTGAGTGTAATATTTGTATGAAAAAGTTTAGTGAATCTGGTAGTTTAAAGAGACATAAAAGAATTCACAGTGGTGAAAAACCATTCGAGTGTAATATTTGTATGAAAAAGTTTAGTAGTTCTACTAGTTTGATAACGCATAAAAGAAATCACAGTGGAGAAAAACCTTTCGAGTGTAATATTTGTATGAAAAAGTTTAGTCAATCTAGTCATTTGATATCGCATAAAAGAATTCACAGTGGAGAAAAACCTTTCGAGTGTAATATTTGTATGAAGAAGTTTAGTCGTTCTACTAGTTTGATAACGCATAAAAGAATTCACAGTGGTGAAAAACCATTCGAGTGTAATATTTGTATGAAGAAGTTTAGTCGTTCTACTAGTTTGATAACGCATAAAAGAAATCACAGTGGAGAAAAACCTTTCGACTGTAGTATTTGTATGAAAAAGTTTATTCAAGCTAGTCATTTGATATCGCATAAAAGAATTCACAGTGGAGAAAAACCTTTCGAGTGTAATATTTGTATGAAAAAGTTTAGTCGTTCTACTAGTTTGATAACGCATAAAAGAATTCACAGTGGTGAAAAACCATTCGAGTGTAATATTTGTATGAAGAAGTTTAGTCGTTCTACTAGTTTGATAACGCATAAAAGAAATCACAGTGGAGAAAAACCTTTCGACTGTAGTATTTGTATGAAAAAGTTTAGTCAATCTGGTCATTTGATATCGCATAAAAGAATTCACAGTGGAGAAAAACCTTTCGAGTGTAATATTTGTATGAAAAAGTTTAAACAATCTGGTGGTTTAACGGAACATAAAAGAATTCACAGTGCTGAAAAACCATTCGAGTGTAATATTTGTTTGAAAAAGTTTAGTAGTTCTTCTAGTTTGATAACGCATAAAAGAAATCACAGTGGAGAAAAACCTTTTGAGTGTAATATTTGTATGAAAAAGTTTAGTTTTTCTTCTAGTTTTATAACGCATAAAAGAATTCACAGTGGTGAAAAACCATTCGAGTGTAATATTTGTATGAAAAAGTTTAGTTGTTCTACTAGTTTGATAACGCATAAAAGAATTCACAGTGGTGAAAAACCATTCGAGTGTAATATTTGTATGAAAAAGTTTAGTAGTTCTACTAGTTTGATAACGCATAAAAGAAATCACAGCGGAGAAAAACCTTTCGAGTGTAATATTTGTATGAAAAAGTTTAGTCAATCTAGTGACTTGATATTGCATAAAAGAATTCACAGTGGAGAAAAACCTTTCGAGTGTAATATTTGTATGAAAAAGTTTAGTAGTTCTACTAGTTTGATAATGCATAAAAGAATTCACAGTGGTGAAAAACCATTCGAGTGTTATATTTGTATGAAAAAGTTTAGTCGTTCTACTAGTTTGATAACGCATAAAAGAAATCACACTGGAGAAAAACCTTTCGAGTGTAATATTTGTATGAAAAAGTTTAGTAACACTAATAATTTCGAGAGACATAAAAGAATTCACAGTGGAGAAAAACCTTTCGAGTGTAATATTTGTATGAAAAAGTTTAGTTGTTCTACTAGTTTGATAACGCATAAAAGAATTCACAGTGGTGAAAAACCATTCGAGTGTAATATTTGTATGAAAAAGTTTAGGCAATATCATCATTTGAATTATCATAAAAAAATTCACAGTGGAGAAAAACCTTTCGAGTGTAATATTTGTATGAAAAAATTTCGTCGATCTAGTGACTTGAAAACACATAAAAGAATTCACAGCGGTGTAAAACCTTTCGAGTGTAAGTAATATTTGTATGAAAAAGTTTAGTCGTTCTACTAGTTTGATAACGCATAAAAGAATTCACAGTGGGGGAAAACCATTCGAGCGTAATATTTGTATGAATAAGTTTAGTCGTTCTACTAGTTTGATAACGCATAAAAGAAATCACAGTGGAGAAAAACCTTTCGAGTGTAAGTAATATTTGTATGAAAAAGTTAAGTCAATCTGGTAGTTTTGGTACGTATTAAATTATTCGCAGTGGTGAAAAACCTGACGAGTGTTATATTTATATGATAATATTTAGTGATTCTAGTAGTTAATTAAAACGTAAAAGAATACATAGTGGTAAAAAACCGTTTGATTTCAATATTTGTATGAAAAAGTTTAGTCGTTCTACTAGTTTGATAATGCATAAAAGAATTCACAGTGGTGTTAAACCTTTCGAGTGTAAGTAATATTTGTATGAAAAAGTTTAGTCGTTCTACTAGTTTGATAACGCATAAAAGAATTCACAGTGGGGGAAAACCATTCGAGCGTAATATTTGTATGAAAAAGTTTATTCAAGCTAGTCATTTGATATCGCATAAAAGAAATCACAGTGGAGAAAAACCTTTCGAGTGTAAGTAATATTTGTATGAAAAAGTTAAGTCAATCTGGTAGTTTTGGTACGTATTAAATTATTCGCAGTGGTGAAAAACTTGACGAGTGTTATATTTATATGATAATATTTAGTGATTCTAGTAGTTAATTAAAACGTAAAAGAATACATAGTGGTAAAAAACCGTTTGATTTCAATATTTGTATGAAAAAGTTTAGTCGTTCTACTAGTTTGATAATGCATAAAAGAATTCACAGTGGTGAAAAACCATTCGAGTGTAATATTTGTATGAAAAAGTTTAGTCGTTCTACTAGTTTGATAACGCATAAAAGAAATCACACTGGAGAAAAACCTTTCGAGTGTAATATTTGTATGAAAAAGTTTAGTAACACTAATAATTTCGAGAGACATAAAAGAATTCACAGTGGAGAAAAACCTTTTGAGTGTAATATTTGTATGAAAAAGTTTAGTTGTTCTACTAGTTTGATAACGCATAAAAGAATTCACAGTGGTGAAAAACCATTCGAGTGTAATATTTGTATGAAAAAGTTTAGTCGTTCTACTAGTTTGATAACGCATAAAAGAATTCACAGTGGTGAAAAACCTTTCGAGTGTAATATTTGTATGAAAAAGTTTATTCAAGCTAGTCATTTGATATCGCATAAAATAAATCACAGTGGTGAAAAACCTTGCGAGTGTAATATTTGTATGAAAAAGTTCAGTGGATCTAGTCATTTGAAAACTCATAAAAGAATTCACAGTGGTGTAAAACCTTGCGAGTGTAATATTTGTATGAAAAGGTTAAGTCAATCTGGTAGTTTTGGTACGTATTAAATTATTCGCAGTGGTGAAAAACCTGACGAGTGTTATATTTATATGATAATATTTAGTGATTCTAGTAGTTAATTAAAACGTAAAAGAATACATAGTGGTAAAAAACCGTTTGAGTTCAATATTTGTATGAAAAAGTTTAGTCATTATGGTAGTTAAACTCATAAAAAAATCACATTGCTGAAAAACCTTTTAAGCGTAATATTTGTATGAAACGGTTTAGTCTCTTTTATCATTTAACATTTTAGACTTTAGAGGATTGTTCCGCAAAGCATGTGCCGCGGCACACTGGTGTACCGTGGTGATTAGTTTTTGTGCCGCGGAAAAAAACCAAGGTTTAGTGAAGATAATTCACCTAAAAATAGCTGAGAGCTAAAAGAAATATTGTAAAACCTTTAGGAACATTAACGGTTATAATTAATTCGACTGGCCAAGGAAAATGGTAATCCCACCCTTCTTGTCTTATTAGATTTTAGTAATGCCTTTAATTCAGTTGATCATGATATTCTAATAGGATTTCTTGAAAGACTTAATTTTGCCCGCTCTTGTCTAACTTGGTTCAGATCATATCTCTCTAACCGCCAACAATGTGTCAAAATGTCTGATAAATTATCTGATTGGGTAAATGTGCAGACTGGAGTTCCACAAGGCGGTGTACTTTCACCTTTACTGTTTTCTCTTTTTATCGATACCATATCAGCAAATCTTAATACCAAATATCATATGTACGCTGACGACCTCCAATTGTATACTCATTTTCCTTTAAGCAACCCCACTTCTGGCTTCGTCATAATGAATCTCGACCTTGAAGCTATTTCGAATTGGTCCACTTCTCATGGCCTTCTACTCAATGCCTCTAAAACCCAAGCCATTGTCATCGGGAGTAATCGCAAAATAGTGAAATTTTCAATGGACTGCCCTCCACATCTTACCCTCTGTAACTCTAATATCCCTCTTTCGAAAACGGTCAAAAACCTAGGTGTCATATTTGATCAAAATCTTTCTTGGATAGATCATATCAAAGAGGTAAGTCGAAAAATCTTTTTCAGACTACACTCTTTCAAACGATTACAATTCTTCCTTCCAATTGACACTAAACGAATTATAGGTAGCTTTGTCCTTTCTACTACCAATCCTCTTCTATGCAGACTGCACCTTTCTAGATACCACTGAAGAACTCAGTGCAAAGTTGGATCGGCTGCAGAATGCTTGCATTCGCTTTATCTTTGGTCTAAGAAAATATGACCACATCTCTCAATTCCGTGCTGAACTCAAATGGCCAACATACAAGGAATCCCGTAATTTACATATAGGTACTATGCTTTCTTTATAACATCCTTAAGCACGAAGCTCCTCAATATCTCTTCGAACGGTTTGTTCCCCTTTCTTCCCATGGTCTATCGTTAAGGTCCCAAAATAATCGTCGTTTAGAATTCCCACCTCATAGTACATCTTTTTATTGATCTTCTTTTACCGTACATGCTACCAGAATCTGGAACAACCTCCCCAATGATATTCGGTCCTCTTCAACTATAGGCTCATTCAAACATAAAGTAAAATCCCTCATAAACAACCCACCATCTCTTATAGTAGATAGTTCTCGCTTAGATACATATATAATAAATAGGTTTATGGTTGTGAATGCTTACATTTTTATCTTTTATTTTTTTTTTCTTTATATTTATATAGGTATTCTTGTTTTATATTATTTTTTTTTTTCTCACCCATCTCAATGGCCGAGATGGGTGAGAAACCAGCGGGAATGATTTGTGTTTTTTTTATTTTTGTTCTTGGTACAGACAATTAATTAATATGATATATAAAAGATAATTACGTGCACGGACTATTTTGTGTTTTGTTTGAAAGACATTTTTAAAAACGGGGTGGGGTTTATTTAGATAGATAGATATAATAATTTTTTTAATTGAGATTTTTTTTTTAATAGTAATTTTTTAATGTTGGTTTTTTTTTAATAAATAATTATGTATAATTAATAACTGTGTTTTACATCATCCGCCTTCACCTCACTGTAATATGCCACAGTTTAATATCTAGTAAATTCACTATATATATTTATTTATTTGAATTGATGACTATTACCACATGAGTAGATGGTAAGTATAAGGAAGAATGGATATATTATTTTATTTAATTGCTGTCAGTTCTCTTTGTTTTTTTTTCTCTTCGCCTCCGTTCCAGCTGAAGGCCTTGTCAAGGTTTACTGGAAGACATTGCCTCAAGGCAATATGTACGCCTTTTGTAAAATATTTGTATATTTGACAATAATGTGTAACGTGCCGCCCTCCCTTCAGTTGTGGTAGTACACTCAACCACGACCACGGCTAGCTCTAGGGCCACGTTACAGACAATTGTTCCTCTAAAAGTGGGTAGATGGTGGAATAACAACAATGCTTGACAAATCAATCTTATTTATTTCCATTAACGAATTTTCACAATATTATTAAAAAAATCTGTACTACATTTCTAGTATAATATTTAGTGAAATAAATTTAACAAAACAGAATAATTAAATGAAACCTTTTTCATTCATTTATAATCGTTATATATCTATAACCATCAATGGTGGTGAAAAATACATGTTATGTATACTTTGCTTTGGTGTGATATGTTATGTTATGTTCTAATATAAAATATTGAGTAAATATCATAAGCAAAAGTTAAGGAGAAAATGTATAGGTATGTTAACTAACAAGTTAACAATATGACATGTTCACACAACTAATAATAATAATAAAAATTATCCCCGGATAAATAACTAACAATACTTTAGCCTTGAGTGAGGTGAGAGCAGTTTGTCATTTACAACTTCTTAAAATACCAAATAATAAAAAGAAAATGGCAATAAAAAAATAAAAATTAAATTATCTGGCCTGTCTTCTCTTCTTAGATCTTCGCTTGTCCCTCCTGCTCTCCGGATATATACGTCTGGCTGTGATTTACGGGTATGCGGCGGGTGCCACCTTCGCTCCTCCTACTGCTATTCACGCTTCCTTCCCTCTTAGTGTGCTGGCCCTCTTGGGATCACATCTGGATTGCGCCAACCGGATGATATCGAAGTCATAGCAGTACCTCTGTTTATCTTCGCTATCAGCAATTTATAGTATCATACTATTTTGTAATTGCTCTACATAAGTTCGCGGACCTCTTCGCGTTTTAATGGTAGGTATTAGGTATTACTCGTACTGGCCGATTGTCTAACCAGGAATTTACACACTGACGTGAAATTAATCTAATGATTACTATTCCGGCGTTGTAGTGTTAAATTTTAAATTACCACTGGTTTTAATGAGACATTCAAATTATTATTCAAATCAGAGGTCACTATTTTTGTTTCTTTCGATCAGTTAATAAAACTTTGCCCAGGCAGTTGGATGTTATACCTACGCGATTACAGATTTTAAATTAAATCGCGAGGTGATATAATACCGGAGTGGTTCTTTCTTTTCGCGGACTCTAGTCTGAAGTCTTCACGATTTTTATTTCAATCGTCTGATGACTGACAATGTCGAAGAGCGAATTACTCTGACTGACTACTTGATACCGAATGACTACTGGGTAGAAGGACACTCCGAGGCGTTTTCTATGCGCTTATATTTGCTCAGTGGACACTGGTGGCCTAGTTGGGTTCCGCGGGCGGGGCTCCATCTTGGAATATCCTGCATCTCCTTCTGGACTTGTTGCTGTCTCGACTGGCCGAGAATTCTTATTCACACCCCCTTTAATTCTAATAACACCCTCCAATTAGGTTCAAATCAGCCTACTGATGTCATCTCACTCAAGACTTACATAACATTATTATTTTCTTTAAGATCCAATTCGCAATAAGATTCCAATTGACACAATCACAATGTACATTATTACAAAAACCCATTAGCTCTTGATACATTAATTCAGTTTTTCTCATTTTATTCTTACATCGATATATACATACATTCTACTCGCCTGATAGACGTCACATTACTATCTATTTAATTTGCATATATTGATACAACAATATCAACTCTCTATACCTTTTACAAATGATTCTATCTTATTTTAACGTGATATCAATGTTATCATTTAATTATTATAATGGGCCACTTGCAGATTTTTTTTTTATTGCATAAAATTGTAAATTAGTATGAAGGAAACACGACCACAATTTATTTTATTTTTTCTTGCACTATTTTCTTAGATATTAGCTTTTAAAAATTGGATTTTCTCGTAATGGTCAAAAACGATATGGCGGCGCTGTGACGTCACGGAGTCCCATGTCTGTATGAGATTATAATCTGTGGTTGCGAAAGTTACTATGATTCACGGGACTCCGTGACGTCATCAGCTGTTTGGAGTGTTTTGCCAAACGTCAAAAGTTTTGGGTTTTATTTTTGGAAATTCTCCATAATTTAGATATGAAAAAAAATTTAACTGACATATTTGTGTTTTCCGACCTCAAATTTACTGAATTCGATCATTTTTATTAAAATCCCCCACGACTGCAAGTGGCCCATTCTGAATATCTGGCATCAGTCGTTCAAATATTTTACAGGATATTAGTCTATTTACAGCACTCTATAATAAATATTGCAACAATAATTACTAAAGTAGCATTCACATTGCTTCACTTTGGATGATCATCCAGAGTGTCAGGGTCAAACCTGTTCATCGAAAGTGAACACGTCTGTTCACATTTGTTCATCCTATGCTTTCACTGCCGTGTCAACACTCACGGTCATGTTGTATGTAGTTTGACGTATTTTCGTATAAAAATAATTAAACAAATTCAAAAATTAAAAATAACACATAAATTAAATTAATATAGCTCTCGACTGCATAATAATTTTGTACATGATTCTGACATTCAATACAAATTCATAGAGAATTAAACAAATAAACTTGTTTATGGTCGTTTCAGTGAAAGGACCTTTCATCAAAATTATGACGAGTGGTAATCTCTTTCCTCCGTCATCGCTAGTGATCACTAGCGATGAAACGCCCGTTCACATTTGTTCATCTTGGAGGATCATCCGGAGTGATCACTGAAAGTGAACGTATGTGAACGACCCTTTAGGTCATAAGTATTCAATTGTATTATACATTTCCAAGATTAATTAAACAATACATCAGTGATTCTAATTCAGTAGTAGTCTAATTATTATACACATACTTTTATACATCCAATTACTCTGATCTATTTGGTTATTATTTCTCATACAAGTAATTACATCTAACAATTATTACGAGATACATACATATTCATGGTGGTGGGTACCTGCGTACTGATTTGTACCTACCTAGTCATTCGCTAAACTCAAGATTACAACGCAATAATTATTACAATAGATATCTACCTAAAGTCTATATTTGTTTCGATTTCTTTATGAGTGGTTAAATGCTTTGAAACAATTACTACCCTGTCTACAGACAGATTCATAAAACGACCTGGCTAGACAACCCTTTATACAATGAGATATGTAATAAAATTGCCTGGGCTCTGCATAATAATATATTTCTATTATTTGCTTACAATACAAATTATTTTCTAAAGATCCAATAAAATAAATTGTACTGCCAAATTTGCAATATTTTTTTTTCTTTAGATCTATATCTGATAAATTTTACCGGCCATTATAACCTAGTGTCGCCGACTGGGTAGTTCCTTTGTTTTTCGTCTACCTCATTGTACATTATTCTATTTCAACTTTGCCGCTGAGTGGATGATTTCAATGCTTTTATTATTATAATAATTGCCATGTTTCTTAGGCATTCCATGTCGCCAATATAGACTTCCCAAAGCAAGGGTTGATACTATTACTCCCATAAACCAATAAATGTCGTGAATACGATGCATCTTCGCATTTTTCATTCATGCTAATTATAACAAAAGGACCTGTCTAGCCATGTCATATTTTGTTATTATTGTTCGCTTAGTAGCATTTTTGAATTATTTATTATTTAGTGTAGGTAGATATTTTACCTTATCTTCTGCCATTATATATACCTACTTATAGCTATGCAGCGATTGATATACAAAGACATACATAAGTTAAATTATCGCTTTTTTCTTAGCCATTACCATGAAGACACATACATATTATAAAAAACACATGACATAACGTCTCTCACCTCAATTACATAGGCAACATTACTAGATTCATTTTTATAATTATAATGATTATCTGTTCTTAATTCCTATTTATTTACAATAATCTTTTCCGTCACACTACCAAGCAACGCACATCAAGTGTTTATTATTATCTCATTTATTAAACAAAACAATATTTGATTCTACATTTTGAACACAATATAAGATTAACAATAAAATTTATTATTATTATAATTAACTGTGGGGAAGTTTTGTCGAGGGGAGTGTGGATGACATAGGAACTACCATTCCTGAAACATCCACGGGTAAGGGAGGTTACAACCCTTAACGAGAGCTATAAGAGTGAAGCGCTTTGTTGCACGGAGCTCACCTGTGCTCAGTTTAACAGGTTCACATTTCTTACTAAACATCTTTTCATATTAGGTACTTATATTGATTTTGGTAATAAATAAATATTAAAAACAATACTTTTTCTTTGGTGTACCTCTAAAATTTTTTGATTTGATAGGTGTACCTTGAACACAAAAAGTTTGCGGAACACTGCATTTAACGATAGGATATACCTTATTTAAGTCATACAGAAAAAAAACGATTTAAGTTATATACATTTATTTATTTTACATAATAAACGGCTGTATCAGCCTTTACAAATAATACAAATAAAAAGGAACAGTCAAGAGAAATAATGCATAAAGATAAAAACAATAGGTATTGTAGTATTAACGTTTCTAAACACACACTCACCACGACATCCCAAGCACGACTGACTCAACTGTCTCGCGCACACAGCCTCGCTCCTCTTCCCCCCTATCCCCTTCATACAATCGCTGCTACCACACGCCCCCCTGATCTCATTATCAC
Organism: Athripsodes cinereus; assembly: GCA_947579605.1. Classification (NCBI taxonomy): domain Eukaryota; kingdom Metazoa; phylum Arthropoda; class Insecta; order Trichoptera; family Leptoceridae; genus Athripsodes; species Athripsodes cinereus. Next base: position 12,209,009 of record OX388325.1, on the reverse strand, counting down.
TGAACATAATCCTCCAACCATCGAGGGGGTCTGCGAGTGCGTCTAGGCCTCTCTTGCTGCACGCCAGGTAAGATCCGGTCCAGGGTCTCCGGTCCCGAGTTAATCTCCCTCACATCTTCCTCTTCGTCGTCACCGGAAAACAACCCCTCCAGCAGTCTTGCAGAACTCGGCACCGTGTCACCTACCTCATCGTGCTGCGCAGGACAGGCACTCCTGAATTTCCTCAGATCCAACACATGTCTCGGAACTACATCTACCTCCACGGTCGACTCCGAGATGACACCAGTAACTCTCCCAGATTTCCACCGATCTACGCATCTAGCGTGCGGCGGCTTCACCAAAACTATGTCTCCCTCACGATATCTGTTGGTCGTTACTTCGTCTGATTCAACCTGCTTGAGCGGATGACGCCATCGGTACGAGTGCACACCCGTTGACGGCACTGACATTTCGTGCAAACCTTCCTTTGGCGACATGTTGTACCAAAACACTGCTTGCTCTGGAGAGTCTCCTGTTCTTGACGCCATCCTCTTGATAGTTCGATGGTTACGCTCAATCACCCCATTACCCGAAGGCCTGTAGGCGGCGCGATATCTCTGATTCACTCCCCAATCTTTGCAGAATTCGGCTAACTCAATCGACCGGAACGCTCTGCTGTTGTCCATCAACACTTCAGCAGGTGGCCCCCTTTCTCTGAATACCTGCCTCAGTTGATCGACCACTTTACTCGCGCTTTCGGTGGGAATCTCGCGCCATATAGCAAATCGACTGGGTCCACAATCAATGATAGTCAGGTAACATTTCGCCTTGAAATGGGTCACATCTAGTGCCAATCGACTCCAATTGCCATCAACACCTAGCCCGCCCGCCTCATGAGTCTCTGGAGCGGGATCGATCGTTCCGCACTGAAAACACTTTCGAACATACACTTCCACATCTTCCTTCTTCACTGTCGGATCCATCATCCGTGCCAAGTAAAACGTCCTGCTTACTCCCAAATGATGGTTATTATGTGTCTTTTCAATAATAGTTCCACAGACGTTTACTTCTTCCACTCCAGCTCTACTTGCACCACTCTTTTTCAACCATGTCTTTTTAACTCGCGTAAGTATGACCGCTTTATTGCGACACGACTCCACCAGTGTCACAACTATTTTTAACTCTAACTCCTCAATCATGTCTCTCATCAGTCCCAGCCGCCGCTTAATGAGCATCTCATGCATTCCGCTGGCTCTTGGTCTGTGATCACCCTGTATCACTGACGACAGCCAGTGACTGACAGTTGCAGAGTCAGTTACCACTTCAATCTCTTTGAAAGACCACTTCACAGCCAAGTTTATGCCCTTCAGCACTGCCTCTAGTTCAGCGACGTTTATATGATTCACGTCTGCCGCCTTTCTCATCCACGACGCATCTTCCACAATTTCTCCTTCTATCTCAATTGCAACACCTATTGCCAGCGTACTTGCATCACACCACACTTTACAGGTCTTAATATCGTTGTTAACCGCCCACGCCCCCCTCAACGGGTCCTCGACTCTCACGCGGCACACAATCTCCTCAACGATACTCTGCGCCTCGACACCTATCGGTGTTTCCCACTCGCTTCCCTCACTCACTCTTTTTACAAAACTGCACGCCGTTCTAAGCCACCCACACACCGGATAGTGTCCTGTCAGCTTACCGCAAACTGAAAATAGCTCTCTTCTGGTGAGCATTGTTCCTTGTTGTATCGTCGGTAGTTCATTTCCTCTTCCGAACACAATCCGACCCTCTCTATTTTTTCTCAGTTGCAGTCCCAAAACTCGAGCACACTCCAAGGATTCTGACGGCTTCGTTTCCAACCCATAGCGTTTCAGAAGAGCCTCCACCTCACCTACACTTACTATTGATTCATCCACAAGAATATCGTCAATGTAACTATCAGTTCCCTCTCTCACCCTGTCACTACGCGAAAGCACGTAGGTCACAATGGCAGTCATAATTTTTGGCGCACAGTTCAGGCCAAAGCCTAGACGTGTAAGATAGTATGCGTGACCTTTGTGACGGACCGCTTGGTAGCGCCAGAGTTCTTCATCCACTTTGATCTGCAAGTACGCCGATCGAAGGTCTAACACCTTCAAGGGTCCTTTGCGCCTTCTCCATCGCCGAATTGTCTCATCACACACGACGATGCCTTCTGCGGTGTGACAATTCACGTGTTCATTGAGTTCCCGGTAATCTAAAACAGGGCGAACTTTTCCTTTGTTTTGCTGCACGACCGCCATTAGAGGAAGAACTCCCTCGCCATTATCCCGCCGAGGCACCAGCCAACCTTTTTCTATCCATCGCGCTATCTCCTCGTCGACGCTGCCGGAGTTCACGCTCGAATAGCATTCAGTTCCATTCGTCAAGGTAGGTGGTTCACTACGCCACTTCCATCTCACAGTCCACACCTCTCCATCAAACTCAGCCGTGAAATCTTTATCCTCTATTATCTCCTTATGACTTTCCACACTCGCGGCGACCATTTCACTCTGACCGAAATTATCTAAAAATTTGACACTGTCACTAGTCACAGTTACGCCGCCGAACATCGCAACTACGTCCATTCCAAGAATCACGTCCACACCGTCAAATAATTTCTCAGTCACTATACAATCGACATTCACCTCCACATTACTCAATCTCACCCGAGCAACAGATTCTCCCACACACCCCACCCGCGAACCGTCGACACTTACGATAACACAGTTCCCGCTTTTCACTCCACCAGCGAACGCTCGCCTCATGACTGATCGCGAACATCCAGTGTCTATCAGAGCGCGCCCTCGTAAGCCGTTAACTGTGACGTCGACTACCGGTAGCGCCTTTACTCCCGCCGGGGTAGAGCTTCCGGCGCACCAGCTCTCCCTTCCTCGTTTCCCTGGTTTCCAGGGCAGTTTCTGGTCACGTGACCTTCCTTTCCACAACTCCAGCACACGATGGACTTGTCACGGCAAAACTTCTGGAGATGAGGGCCTCCACACCTATAACACTTTTTGCCGTCACGAATTAACCCTCGGCTCTGGATTGGGTTCGTCGTAACCACCGCTGCAGCAATCGGATGCTCCAAAAACTCCGCCATCAATGCTTTCGCTCTTTCGAGCACTGTCACTAGCGGCAATGTTTCAACGTTCGCCATAGCTCGCAACTCTCTCGAAACTAGCGACGGCAGACCCACCACAAAGGCCCTTTTTAATATTTCTTCGCCCGCAATGTTAGTGAGTCGCGCCAGCCGCCGCAAGTCAGTCAGGTAGACGTCTACCGGCTCGTCTTTCCATACGCGACGCACAAATTGTTCATACGCACTGAATGGATTAAGTGCGAATGTCGATATCAACGCGGCCTTGATAGTGTCCGCGCTCTTCTTTCCTTCCTCGGTCATTTCATTATACACCGAAAATGCCGATCCCTGTAAGAACAATGGTATCAATTGTGCTAAGTCCGTCACTCCTTTTAACTTAGCCACGAGCTCCATCTTCGTGAGCCATTGGATCACATCGCCTTCGCCGTCATAAGACCGGAGCAAATCACTAACTTTGATCCCGTTTACCGCCATTTTGCGCCGAAATAGCTTGTAGTATTAACGTTTCTAAACACACACTCACCACGACATCCCAAGCACGACTGACTCAACTGTCTCGCGCACACAGCCTCGCCCCTCTTCCCCCCTATCCCCTTCATACAATCACTGCTACCACAGGGCTGGGTTCACGATAGCATGAATATCGCTCGACGTCGAGTGACCTGAGCGACCATGAAGTTGCAGTGAGTGGCGAATGTCACCCCGGATATCGTGAACAACTTTGAGCGTTTTATGATCCAAATGTCATTGTAATGGCGCCATTTTCGCAAGATTCATTCGCGATCTGAAAAATCTGCACTAACTATTTTAATTTCTCTTCCATTTCACTTCTATAACTAAAAAAATATGATTTTCTATGTTGAAAAATTGTATACGACAAGAATACACCATAATTACGATTAACTTCGCAATTGTTTTGACAGCCATCATCACTCAAACGTCAAGTTAACTGTCAGAGCGATAATCACCCTGCTATGAATTCGGTTGTTCGGTTGTACGCCCGACGACATCCTGAACGCGAAAGTGCGAGTCGTCGGGTGACTCGCGCCGGGCGCGTGAACGGTTGGAGCGTCGTCGAGTGATCACTCGACGACTCTATGAACGCTGCCCAGGTATACAACAAGAAAAAGAAATAACATATGTACTACCAATCAATTTCTAACAGGTAAGCACTAGTATAAACAATCAGATAAAAAGAATATAAACACTAATACAAGTTTAAATATTTAAATAATACATGAAACAAACAAAACTTATGTTATGACCAGAACGCTTAAAAATGTTACTTTTATTATAAAGAGATAAGTACCAAGGACAACCACATTGCGGGAACGTTTGTAACATTTTATATTATGATGAAATATTGTATGGGATATTTTATTAGCTAAAGATCTCTCTAAAGTAGCATTCACATTGCTTCACTTTGGATGATCATCCAGAACGTATGTGAACGACCCTTAAAGGGTCGTTCACATACGTTCACTTTTAGGCAATAAATTTTTGTTTATCCATTGTTTAAGCATAATTTGTTATAATAGCATTTTTTATGACTCATGTTAATTTTTTTTATTTTAAGTGATTATTATTATTATTGCTGTAAGTTTCTTTATTAGTTTATAAGTTTATATATAAAAAGTTAAATTTTATTATTAAAATGATTTTAAAACACTGTATAATTTCCAAATTAAATTTATTCACCTCAAACGTTTTCGCCAAGGCTTCTCTTGGCGAAAACGTTTGAGGTGAATAAATTTAATTTGGAAAGTATACAGTGTTTTAAAATCATTTTAATTATAATGAATTTCCAAAGTGTTAACGCAAAAACATTTGATTTATTAGAAAAATATTATATCACATAAAAATTACGGTTAAGTATATTTTTTATGATTTTTATAATGCAATGTAATGTAGCGATTATTTATGAGTAGATATTTTATATTTAAAAACTATTTAAAAAATCAAATTAAATTATACATAATTATTCTATTTTGGTATTTTTATTTCATACTTGTTGACCCAGCGAACTTCGTACCGCCTATCAATCAATTAGTGATTTATATTATTTTTAATCTCTTTACAAACTCCCGAGGTTCCTAAACTTTTTTTTCTCATAGACTACTGGCAAAAATTTGGAAATGGTATAGGAATTTGAAATAATTCAAAAACTCCTCGGTTTTCTTACAGAGTATTTACTCACAGTACCTTTTTCTACAATGTAACGGGTATTTGTACCGAATATTGTTTACTTTAAAAACATTACGCGTTTAAATTTCTACCCCTCCGTCGCCGAATTTTTAAAATAGTATAGGAGTTTGAAATAATTCAAAAACTCCTCGGTTTTCTTAAAGAATATTTTCTCACAGTACCTTTTTCTACAATGTACTGGGTATTTGTACCGACTATTGTTTATGTCAATATCGTGCTTTTACCGAATATCCGATACTTTAACTATGAATTACTTTGTATTGTATTATGGAAATGAATAAATAAAAAAAATAAAAATACATATAATCCTACGCTACCCAGTTTGTTGCATTGCTGAAACTGACTTATCGTCGGATTGTAGTCAAGTCACAAACAGTAAGTAAGACCGATATTAGGATTTTACTATTTTTATATAATAAAACAAAAATATAAAAATACCCACCACTGGTTTTGATTCATTTAACCATTCTAATAGTTACTGTCAAATCCCGCTCTATTTAGTAAAGTGTGCTTCAAAAACCGCTCTGATAAGCGGCGAGTGTCAAAACCCGCTCTGCGCACAATTCAATCAATAATATTTAATCCTTGACGACATTAAAGATATAAATTAATATGTATTTAATATTATTTCTTGCTTCTCAAGACATCCAATGCAAAACATACCACTTTCATATTTTATTTACATTCCAAATAGTTATTCACCTATTACTCGAAATCGATACTTTAATCTAGAGCGGGTTTTGCAACTCGACGACTCATGTATTCGTGCACTGCCATTTTTTTGTCACACCATCGTAGACCCCCGTCGAGTCCAGGTGGATCCCCATCTCTGGGGATCCACCTGGACCACTTTGGGAATCAATGGTATAGTGTAAAAAAAAAAAAATTGTGTTGAACAATTATATTTAACTCAGATTTGTTTATAAATTATCTCCTGTACGTAATATATGTAGGTACTAATTTATTTTTTAGGTATAGATACCTACTAATTCATTTTAAATTTATAAAAATTCTTTTCATAATTTTTTCAAAATTGAAATTTTGGAACCACAGATGTTAAATTGTATGGATAACGGTTCTAATTTGAAAATGTACACAAAATTATTCTAATAATAGGTCAATCTATAAAAAAATTTCATCGTTGATTTTGTGTTATTCTCCATTTTGTTTTTTTGAACTCAACAAACGTCATTTTCATACAAAAATTCTTTCCGATTATTCCGTTGGATTTCTCCTGATAATTACGAACACAACAAAAAAAGAATTAGCCAATTCGGCTCAGCCGTTCTCAAGTTATGGAGTGACATACATGGTCAATCGATTTTTATTTTTAAGTCAGTTTGTTTTATCAAATTATTATAGCTTTTCTAGATGCTTTTTTGTTCAGTGTTTATCTGTAGGTATGAACAAGGAAAAGAAATATATTCAACAAAATGTTCTTTCGGTTTTTTTGCGTCTCATTGGCCTCCTCCTCCGATTTGTATCGACTCTAGTATTAAGTATCGGGTACTTTTCCCAAATACATTATCTACCGACTAAAGGGTCGTTCACATTTGTTCACTCCGGATAAACCTCCAAGATGAACAGGTGTGTGAATAGGCGTTTCATCAATAGTGATTACTAGTGATGACGGAGGAAAGAGATTACCACTGAAAGGACCTTTCACTGAAACCACCATAAACAAGTTTTATCTTATTATTTGTTTGATTCTCTATGAATTTGTATTGAATGTCAGAATCATGTACAAAATTATTATGCAGTCGAAAGCTATATTAATTTATTGTAAGTGTTATTTTTCATTTATGAATTTGTTTAATTATTTTTATACGAAAATACGTCAAACTACATACAACATGAGTGAGAGTGTTGACATGGCAGTGAGAGCATAGGATGAACAAGTGTGAACAGACGTGTTCACTTTCGATGAACAGGTTTGACCCTGACACTCTGGATGATCTATTCTATTCTATTTTTCTCAAGGCCATCCACTCGTTTGCGAATGATTTAGGCAATCTCTGGATGATCATCCAAAGTGAAGCAGTGTGAATGCTACTTAAGCTGTTTTGAGTTCATGAAAATAGAAAATACCAAAATCTACCAAAGAATTAAATACTACTAAACACTGCTGACAATGCCTCGAAAACTACCAGAAAAGTAGGATACTACCAAATCTGGTCAAGCCGATTTTGACGTTGTTTCCAAAATGGCGGACGTCGAGATTGAGATCGCGAGTGTTTAATCTGGCAACATTTTATCTGTCAATGTCACACTTTTTTTCTAGGCGGCAAAGTGACCGCTGTCAAATAAATTATTGTGTATTGTTGCGATATTTTGTGATAGTTTTGCTTCAATGTTTGTTTAATATTGATAAAATAATACTAAAAAATTATTAATAGTTAATTATAACAATGACCAAACGACGTAATCCATATTTCGACGATTTTGAACCACAAATTAAAGTGCATGTGGGGATCAAACATTTAAATAATAATAATGAAGAAAAAATGAAATCAATTTATGGTAAGTTCTTCATAAAATCATCATTGATTAAATTAACACAAAGTTCTACTATAAATAAGTTAGATTTATTACCAAATAAAATGAATTTGCATAACATGGACACATATGGGTTCAATCTCTAATTAATTTATGTATTTATTTTAATACTTATTTTGAACTCAGATTGAATCACAAAATAACAATCTTGAATACAATTATGTTGAAATTACAATGTTTTGGCAGAACATGGAGGGTGAGGTACAAATTGAATGACTTGTTATAACAAAAACTAATGTCCAACTTGTTACAAATAAAAAAAACGTCCCCTAGAATGTTTGGCAAAGAGCAGGTCTTACACTCTTTTCTGTTACTTTTCCAGTGCTACTTAAAAGGCAGGTATTCGATGGCTTCCTCTTATTAGCATGTATAAGAAAACTTGCATATTGTTGTTGCATATTCATAAGTTAGCATCCAGCTGTGTGTACGCTGCCATTCAAAAAGGGACATGTGAACCGTTTGGACAGGGTTTGGCGTGATCGAGGTATATCGAAAACCACCAAGATTGGTTGAAACTCTGGTCCTCTCCATTTTCCTTTATGGTGCTGAAACATGGACGTTAAGAGTCAATGAAAGACACAGAATAGATGCTTTCGAGATGTGGTGTTGGAGAAAGTTGCTACGCATACCATGGACGGCCCACAGAACGAATGTGTCAATCTTGACTGAGCTCCAGATAAAGACTCGACTGTCTGTAATATATCAGAGACGTATATTAAGCTTTTTCGGACATATTATAAGACGTGAGCCAGACAATCTGGAAAAAAATATTTTGTCTGGTGGAGTCGAAGGAAGAAGAAGCAGAGGCCGAATACCGACAAGATGATCAGATCATGTGAGAGATGCTGCAGGGGGTACAGTGTATGAGGCATTTAGGCAGGCGGAGGACAGGGCACGGTGGAGGAGCTTGTCGCTTTTTTTTTTTTTTTTTTTTTAACATGTATAGACAATTCACACAGACCGAGCTAGTCCCAAACTAGATGTGACTCTTGTATTATGGGTACTAACGCGACGGTACACATATATACAATGCACTGAACACATATACATGTAACACCCAGACCCAGAACAATTTGAAAAATGTCATTCTTCATTTTGCCCTGGCCGGGAATCAAACCCGGGACCTCGTGACTCAAAGGCTTGGTTGGGGTAATGGTGGTCACGATCCTCAGCATTGAGGGACCGACTTAGAAGAAGAAGAATTCATAATGTTTTGACATTTCCAGAATAAACTGCTTATAATGACATCATAACCATTTTATAAAGTGATTCTTTGTATCAAATATTAAAATTCAATATTTAAAGAATAATATCACATGCCAATAAAAAGTCCAAACTACAATTTTAATGCCCTAATGAACACTTTTAAAAGAGTACGCCTAAATAAAAATGTGCGCACATGTCTCTTTTTGAATATGCATAATCGAGCAATGGTACCCATGATACAAGATTCATCTAAATTTGGAACTAGCTCGATCTGTGTGAATCATCTATGCATGTTATTTTGCAATGTGTTGAAATTTATTGGATAATAATACGGAAATTTGTCAGAACAAGTGAATGCATCTAAACATTGATTATTTAGAATTATTTTTATGTAGATATGTAGTATTTTTCCTGGAGAATAAGAATCTGGTAGAATTTTGTGAATTTTTTTAAGCACATAATTATTTACATTTCTCGTAAGCGTTCAACATTTCACAAGTATACTTAAATTTTTACGTTTGACTGATTTGTAAATTAGTTTAGAGTTAGTCTGGTGCTTTTTATGCAAAAGCACATTTATTGACAGTCATTTCATTGTCATATCATTTCTTGTTAATTCAAAATTATATAATCACGTGACTATAAGTAGAAAATTCATAAATTTAATTTTGATGTGTTCATCTTATATGAAATTTGACCGAAAATACTAAATAAATTGAGTGATATAAGCAAAGAAGAAATAACACAAATAACATTTTTACCATAGACAAAACAATCGGAATGTTATTCGAAGCAGCCAATCAGAAAATTCCTCCTCTCAATGACAATATCACAATGGCGAATGACATTACAACAAGAGGTCTACCAGAGGTGCCAAATTATTTCAATTGTAGTATTGACAGCAGGGGTACACAACTGACTGGTGTCGTTGGTAGCAAGAAACAACTGAAGCAGACATTTTTTGGAAAGAATGGATGTTTACAAAAGAGTGGACATGTTTCAATTGTGAGTTACCAATAATTCTATCTTTATGAAATGATATATCAACAGTTTCAAGCACAATAGACACATGTCCAATATTTAACCCATTTCTTCCCAAGGTTAGAAATCGTGAAAAAATATGCAATTTTTTCATATTTTTCTCTTTAATATAATTGAAATAAAATTGTAAAAAAAAAATAGCATTATGTATTGTCGTTTACACCGCACATAATTTTGCGTTGACGCAACGTTGGGAGTTCTCCGGTAAAATAAAATCTTTGAAAATTATCTATAACTTGCTTTTATTTGTTCAAAATTTAAAATAAGTGCGTATTTAATGAATAAAACTAAAGAAAAGTTGGGAAATTACTCATGAAATTTTGAAAAACACTCCAAATGAAAATTCTTCTTGAAGAAAGTCATATTTTATTTTAAAAATAAGGCAAAAAATGCATTCTAGAAATGCAAAATAGTTTTAATTTTTTTTTAATATAATAAATACGAGTCTTAATAAATAATATTATTATAAAATAATGTACTTACAAAGGTTTACTTATGTAGGTACTTACACAATAATTTATAAACACCAAATATTCTACAAATATACAGAATTCCCAACGTTGCGTATACGCAACATATACATAAATCATTCACTGCTGTGTCGCAGTTCAACATAAAAAAAAAAATATCCATATCCATTTTGCATATATAGCAGATAGAAATATGAAAATATCATTCCAATTAAATATATTTTAGCACTTGAAATAAATTATTGAAAAATATAGAAAAAAAACTCGTTTTGGTATTTTAAAATTACAAACACATAAACAAGAGCTAATGAATGCTTTTAAACATAATATGCATAATGAGATTAGTGAAATTAATTCGTTTTGACTGCATTTTGTAAGTTAAACTTAGTGTTGCGTGAACGCAACGTTGGGAAGAAATGGGTTAAGTAAAACGAGTTAATAATATATGTACAAGATCAGTCGCAACGTCTTCTATGTCCTGAGAACTACTACTACTACTATTAATTACCAATAATACATATTTTTTTTTTTTTTTTAAAAAGATATATCTGGGTTTGTTATAAACCCAAATATAACCTTATACACCTTTCACACTAAGCTAAAAGCTTGTGCCGTGAAAGGGGAGTTTGCCGGTACCTGGGATCGAACCACGGACCCCATGTTCCTATTATCAAATTATTTAATAAAAACCAAATGCCACATGTTCATAGATAAATGAACATTGTTTTGTATTCAAATGTAACATGTCACATATAAGATATTTGAGAATGCATTTATATCAACTTTCGTAATTCTTAAAAAGCACATGTTCATCAAGGACGTCTTCTGGATTAATCAAAAATTAGTTGATTAATTGAGAATCTCAAAATTTGAAAACCCGTTTTCTTGACTTTCTTAATTCTGAAAAAGCTCATGCCCATCGAGGACGTCTTCTGAATTAATTAAAAATTAGTTGATTAATAAATTGAGAGTCTCAAACTTTGAAAACCTGTTTTCTTGAATCTGTCAACTGTGGACTTGTGTCTTTTGTACTTTAAATCATTGATATGTGGAATATTATATTATAAATATTTTTTGTAATCCGTAAATATGTGTTTAGAATATTTAATATTTTTTAAACTTGATTATTTTTTAAACTTTACTGCACAACATGCAGATGACCAAAACCAATCAGACGTCCGACTGGAGAACAAAGTTTACACAATAACAACAAGAATCTGGACTATTTATTTAGCGCCGTTTTGTGGTACAAACCACCGCAAGGGCGCATTTTGAGTTTTATTTAGTTTCTGATTTTAATATATTTTATGATTTTAATTCAACTATTAAGAAATTTGAATGCATTTGTAACTGTCACAAATTTGAAATATGAAACAATTATGTGAGTTCCAATTGTAGGTATTATTATTTGTCACAAATTTTATCCATTTGTTTTTAAATTTGTAAATTTTAATTAGTTTGAATATAATTTAACACTCAAAAAAAAAACAATATCTTTATTAAACTATTTAAACTAAAAACATTGTATTAAAATTTTACACAATGTGACATTCTGCAAAATGTAATGGAAAGAAGTGAGAAAGACGTCCCAACGCTTACAAATTGGCATTTTCAATGAAGTAGTGATGAGAAGTACCGCTTCGTATCCTAAATGTCTTTACTTTGATTGACACAGAGAAGACGACTTGTGTGTTTATCACATTCAGTTAGTCTACTGGCTACTCCACTTGAAGCAAAATAATGTGGTTATAATATGAATGAATGAATGAATGTAATTTATTTTTTATATTTCAGGAGCCTATTTCATACGTCCGTCCTTGCAGTGTCTGCTCTATACAACCATCGGATCCTTGGGAGGCCTGTGGCTATTGTGAATCTCCACAATGCTCTTCTTGTTCTGTTGTCTGTATACAATGTAACAAGCTCACATGCTCAAACTGTAGTTTTCCATGGTATGCATTACTTTTTTGATTATCATTTTTTAAATACAGTCGATTCCGCTTAATTGGGGCACATCGGGACTTGGGCATTTTGACCCAATTAAACAAATCTCACATTTTTTTTTAATTCATTTATTTGGTTTTGGCAACTGTAGCCATTAACCAGTAGTACACGCATACAATTAAACAATGCATATTTTTTTTTCAATAATTTTATTTTATAAACTTTTAGAAACTGTAAATTACTTATAGGTAATACAAATTATCATAAATTTAGGTAGTAAAAAATAAAAAATGAAACACTGTTTAACTTTCACTAATTAATATATTGCTTAGAAGCTTAAAAATGAGCTTTCATGGTGTTTAGCGTAGTCTTTCATATCAAATTCTTTGTACATTTTCTTGAGAATATGTGAAACATAATATAGTGATCTTAAATTTACTATTGGTTTCTGTTCTTTGAGATTTGCCCCAAATAAGCGGCTGTCCCAATTAAGCAGAATCGACTGTATTTATAACTGGGTTACCTTTGGTTATGTATTGTCAAAAACCTATCTTAATATAGTTATGGTTCACTCTAGGAAATCATAAAAAATAAACACTAATTTCGCTCTCTCCACATTCATTCTACAGTTCCACAGTATAACACATTTATTTCTCTCGCTCATGCAGCGATCTACGTGAATATTTTATTATTAATCATTTTTTTTTTTTTAAAAAAGATATATCTGGGTTTTTGTTATAAACCCAAATACAACCTCATACACCTTTCACAGTAAGCTACTAAAAGGTTGTGTCGTGAAAGGGGAGTTTGCCGGCACCTGGTATCGAACCACGGACCCCTTGTTCACGAGGCCGAGACTCTACCTCCAGGCTACCGACGAACTCAAAAAACGAAATCATAAACAGTATCCGGCCATTAGAAAATCTGGTTTGGATAGCTGAGAAAAATCTATTATTTTTATCTTTGATATAGATCACTTTGGGACTCATTGATCTATATTTATATATAATGAGTTACAATCTATTGGATTGGTCTGCAACGAGTTTGGACTTTCTTCTCTATTCCTCCCTATTCTCAGCCAGTCTCTTCAGTTCTACGTATGAGCCACAGTTCATGTCCCTCTTCATTTGGTCCATGTAAGCGTCTCTCGGTCAACCTCTGTCATTTGTGCTTTCGGTCCTACCCTCTGCGATTGCGATGAGCAGTCTTGGGTGCCTGATGTTGTGGCCAATCCAGTTAGCTCGTTGTTGGCTGTTTTTTTTTTTATCTATATTTACTTTATGTGATCAAGAAAATGATAGCGAAAAAAACTGTCTCTTGATTCTTATCTTATTTATTTATAGTGTTAAAACCCAGAAAAAAAATGATCAAACTGATCTCCAGTACTGTTAATAAACAATAAAGACTTATGAAACATGAAATTCCACTAGTGCAGTCGTAACGTTGACTATTGTTTTTATTTTTACATTGTTTTAAGGATCAAACAGTCAATTACAGAATACACATTCAATAATGACATTATTTTGTTTCTCGACTTTCATTAACTATTTTTTATTCAATAGACCATTAAAGGTCACGTGGTCTTTTCTATGGATTTGCTTTTGCTTGGAGGGCAAACCTTCAGATTGCGCAAATCATCCTTGCAGGATGTTATGCCATAAGAGAAAAAAAAGAAAGTCAGACGACAAAATAATAACAAAAACGACACTAACAGTTTTTTTGATTATTAGGTATTCTTTAGGCATTCCACCCAATATTGAGTGATTTTGCAATACTGACAGTCGGAAAGATAATACCTACATGACAACGCTCTTCTTTGAAATAATTTACTATCTGAGATAGCATGTGTTATGGTACTTTATCTCTTTTTCACGCATAGTTAGAACTGCGCAGTTAGAAAGAGATACCACCTTTTTGTTTGTTTTGTTTTTGTTTTAGAACTGCGCAGTTAGAAAGAGATACCACCTTTTTGTTTGTTTTGTTTTTGTTTTAGAACTGCGCAATTAGAAAGAGATACCACCTTTTTGTTTGTTTAGTTTTTGTTCCGTTTTTGTCCTCCAAACATTTTTCTGTGACGTCATCTTTTAATGGTCTATTGCTAATTTTATTTCTTGACTCAAAATCCATAACTGACATTTTATTTTGACTATTTATTATTATAACAGAATCATTTTTCAATTTTCATTTCGATTTCAATTATTTTTTTGTACCTATAAATTAAGTTTTATTCAGACATATTTATATAATTTATAGTCAATTTATGTGCATGCTGCTACAAGCTACATTTTTGGCATTGTCTGTCAAATTGTTAGTTTTTTTTTATTTATTTAACATGTAAAAGGCTCCACCGTATAAAAATGTAAATAAATAAATATGTGGAACTGTAACGATCCTAAATTTACCATAGATATTTAAGTCTTAATAAAAACTTCAAAGTTAAATGAATTATTATAAAAACAATACAAAGTTCAGTACTGAATAGCTTACTACTTTTAATACGTTCGCTGCCTAATACACGGATCCGTGTATCACGCGTCTAGCGCTTGGTGCCCACTACACGGATCCGTGATCATTCACTTTAACATACACACTCATACTTAATTTACGCGGACAGTGATAGCGAGCGTTGTATTTTCACGTGTCTCTTATTCTAGAGCAGTGGTTCTTAACCTGGGGTTCGATCGAACCCCAGGAGTTCGGTGAGTCAGTCTTGGGGGTTCAGTGAAAATCATTTTAAAGGCAAGATAGTTTTGCGAGTTGGAAAAAGAAAAAAAACTCCGATAATTCCTTCAAACCGCCATCATAAGTTTATAAACAATTTTGCCAGTTTATTCAAACAATCCAAATATTACATCTGGCAACACTAAACTTAGTAATACCAACGTAAAAATCTAATTTTATTTTTCAAATTAGGAGGGGTTCGGTGAATGCATATGTAACTGGTGGGGCTCAGTACCCCCAAAAAGGTTAAGAACCACTGTTCTAGAGTATTCAAAGAGTATAACAAATGTGCCACAATTATTTTTTAAATAAATTTAATTGAATTGGCAATAAATACCTAAATAAGTAAGTATTGGAAACTAGAAAAAAACATCTTTGGCATTTTTGAAGGAAATGTATTTTTTGTTAGGCAGCGAACATGTTAATATGAATAAGACACTAAAATAAATCAAAAACAAAATATTACCAATTAGCAAGAAGTTATTCAAATTAAACCAGTTCTTCAAATAAAATGGATAAAAAATATATCAATTAAAATAAGATAAATAAGCAGAAACTATAATGTATATATTTGTTCTTTCTTTGTTACAGTTACAATAGCGCCGGCAGTGTTACGTGTGTTTCATGTTCACGGTGATGTCCATGTCAAAGCATCTGATCTCCATTTTATCTAGTCTTTACTTTATTGTAACAGTGACAACATGTAAATTAATATTCAATTTCTATTTCTGCACCTAGAGCAGGGATGCACAGAAATATAGGGAACAGGGGCCACTCGGGAAGATTATGTGCCAAGGGCGGGCTAAAACAATAAAAGTTTTAATTTCTAGAAATGCTCACACATTACAATTTCTACCCCCCCCCCCCCAGGTAAGGGGGAGTACAATAGGTCGTGGTGCATATTTCATCCCAACTAATAAAATAAAACGCGTATATATCATCATTGCACATTCAAAAAGGGACATGTGAATTCATAAATCTTTTGACAATTCTAGAATAAACTGCTAATAATGACATCATTACCATTTAATAAAGTGATTCTTAATAATATCACATGCAAATAAAAAATCCAAACAACAATTTTAATGCCCTAATGAACAGTTTTAAAAGAGTATGCCTAAATAAAAATGTGCGCCCATGTCTCTTTTTGAATATGCAACGACGATAATGATATCACATTGAATGAGCGTTGTTTGGCTTTATCAAAAATTTGTAATTTTTTTTTTATTTATGAATATTGCAATATATACCTACTTAATGTGTTTTCAACATAGGTGAATATGTCAATTGACCAAAAATAAACCAGAGCCCGTAGACAAACCGTACTTAGCGATCGACTACTGGCGAACTTTTCGACAATCTACCTACATGTACCATATAATTATGCGTTATTGTTACGGTTATAGTCGAAAATTCGTTTGTAGTCGATCGCCAAGTGCATGTTTGTCTAGGGGGGCTGGTATAGTTTTCCTCCGACCAACAGAAATATAACTGTAAAAGGTGAGAATTACATGCAGAAGTTATTCCTCTGGCTTCCCAACGTGCTAGTATAGATATATAGGTTAAGAAATAATTATTGTTTTATATTACAATTATATTAAAAAAATTATTTTATTTTTTTCAACTAAACGTACACCAACAGATCCAACATATACATCTAAAAAATACAATAATACAGGAAATATGAACAATGTTGTGCCCCTGAATTACTAATATGTTTTCCAGTAACAAAACCCCACCCATAATGGTTTTAAAATTATGTTTCTATTATAAATTTGATACATTAGATCAGTGTTCCGCAAAGCGTGTGCCGCGGCACACTGGTGTACCGTGGACATCAGTTGGTGTACCGCGAAAAAAGTCAAGGTATTGTGAAGATAATACACCTAAAAATAGATGAGAGCTATAAGAGCGAGACGCTTTGTTAAATAAACATTGCTTTTCTCTTTGGTGTACCTCTAAAATTTCTTGACTTAATAGGTGTACCTTGAGTACAAAAAGTTTGCGGAACACTGCATTAGATTATCATTCGGAAGAAATTACAACTTTTTAATGTATTTTTTATAGACATAACAGCTTAATTTCTAATTTACAGCACCAATTTTAATTTTTGTGAATACAACAATTTTTATTTTAAAGGTTTAGTTATTAAATATAATTAGAGATGCAACGAATATTCGGCAATTATTCGGTATTCTGCCTATTCGGCAACATGTTTACTATTCGGCCCAATACCGAATATTTGGTCTATTATTCGGTATTCTGCCAAATAGTTTAAATGTAAAACTGGAAGGAACTAATAGCTTGTAGATTGTTGCTATTTCATTGTCAGCTGCAGATGCATAATTATTAATCCTCAAATATCTAATTAATTAATTTAATTTGATATGGAGTGACACAACATAATATTATTATTATTAATGTTGGAACACAAAAATTTAGATAAATGTACCGCGCTGCAAGTCTAGTACATATGTCTATGATGTACCTACAGAAAGATGCGCGGCCGGGACGCTCTCTCCAAATAAACTCGCCCTCTGTATATTGATTGTATTTAATTTGAATGTATACCTTTTATGTAATTGTTTTTAATCAATGTATAGTAAAGAATTAATAAATAAAAAAAAAAGTTTTGCCCAATGTTCGCCGAATATTTGGTTATTCGGCACATGATGTTGCATAATATTCGGTATTCGGCAAATGTACTATTCGTTGCATCTCTAGATATAATATATAGACATATTAATGACTTGTGTGTGTGTTAAGTTGACTGTATGCAATACTATTTTTAAAAATTCTATATTTTCAAGAGTAACTTTGTGGAAATGCATTATAAAAGATAATATTTAAATTAAATCAAACACTGTTTCATTCCCACCCTCCACATGCCCCCTGCCAATTGTAACCACTCCTTAGATTTTTAATTGTTGTATGTCCTTTAATTTTATATTTAGTATTGTGATATGATGACTACATTGTAGGTGAAAACGTTATACATAATAATTAAAACAATCTCATAGTGGAATAAAGCAGTGTTTGATTTAATTTAAGTATGTATTACATTTACTGTTTTTAAATTAATAAACTATTTATTTTATACTTATTTAGTATTTTTGTTAAACCTGTTGTTTATTATTCTGGTGGTATATTTATTTTGTATTCGGCAAAGGTTTGTAGTCTTTGTAATAATACAGAAGAGATGATGCTCCTGGTTGGGTTGTGTTTTGACAATGTCCAGTTATAGTTGGCCAAAATGAATGTTGATGATAATGATAATAATAATAATTAAAATCATTATTGCACAAAAAAACCAACATTATTAAAATATAAACATTGTAGAACTTAGACCAGACAAATAAATTTGTGCAAAAATTTAGCTCGGTCTGTGTGAATTGTCTATACATGTTATGTTATTTTACTGTTACAAAACTTCTATGATTATTATATGTAAAAGTTCTCATGACTATAAAAAAAATCGTATTATAAAAATGCTTACAACTATTTATCCATAAAAACTATATTATTGCAAAAGTAGTAATGACTATTATATACCATGTCAGATCATGTGAGAGATGCTGCAGGGGGTACAATGTGTGAGGCGTTTAGGCAGGCGGAGGACAGGGCACGGTGGATGAGCTTGTCGCTTGGTTGGGGTCATGGTGGTCACGATCCTCAGCATTGAGGGACCGACTTAGAAGAAGAAGAAGAAATGACAATAAGAAACTTTCTTTTGATTATTTATATGACAAAAGTACTTACGGCTAGGATTACAAAAATGTTTATGACTATCATAAACTTTCTCTTGATTATTTGAAAGTACTTATGACTAAATGCTTACAATTATTACAAATGTACTTATGACCATTACAAAGGTACTTATGACTATTACAAAAGTACTTATGACTATTACAAAGGTACTTATGACTATTACAAAAGTACTTATGACTATTACAAAGGTACTTATGACTATTAGAAAAGTATTGAACTTTCAACCGAGAGATCCTGAGTTTGAACCCTTTCGCTGTTATCCTACTCCACTTTCAGGACACAAGTTATTATTTACTGTGTGGGTATAAGAGGTTTATTTGGGTTTATTCAAAACCCAAATTCTTGTAACAAAAAACTTATGACTATTACAAAAATGCTTAAAACTATTTTTAAAGAACTTGTAACTAAATGAAATGAATTTGTAACAATCTCAAATATTTTTGCTCATTTATTTATATTATACAGATTGCACTTGTATGTACAGCCATACATTCTATTGAGTATACAAATATCACCTTTGGACATTGTTGCACGTGTCAGGTTTTCATTTGTTGGAATTACGCACTTACCCTCCTGTAATAAAATTAAACATGTATATTAAAGCAATTAAATTCAATACATGTAGTCAGTCCACCGGCTACTCCACAGATACGCCGTGTTGATGTAGATAGATGAATTTAAGAAATTAGAATAAAAACATAATATTTGGGACTTTAAGTTTTCAAACCAGCTTTCAAAGGCTTCTCCCGCACTTCTCACAAAGCGAGTGTTCTTTAAAAAATTGTACTACCATGATTCGTTGACATTTTAGATACAATATTATAGTAGTGAGTTACTTATTTATTCAATCCAGATGTTGGAACAAGCTGCCTCTGTGTCTGCGAGAGGAGGTAAGTGGAGAGAATTTTAAAAGAAGACACACCTTTTTGCTGGGAGTTTCGGGTGACGGATACGGTATACGGCGCCCTTGAGGTCATGTTATGAGTAAACGGCTCTTTACAAATTGTCCATTTATATATACCGGGTTAGTTGGAAGACATCGAATTTTAGCGATAAACTCTCCCTCTGTATATTGAATTGTATAAATGATATTCTCTATGTTAATTTGTATTATTGTAAACAATGTACAGTGAAGAATAAAATAAATATATATATATATATATATAGACAGCTCTACATTAGATCTTTATATAGAAAATAACATCTTCTCACTTTGATCTTCACAAGATTGTAACTAATTTTACATATTGGCAATATTTCTTTTAACTTGAGTATAGTGGTGGTTGAGTTTGTGTTATTTTTTGTTTATAGTTTAATGTAACAGGCGCATATTTGGTGTGAGTTTGGTTAGAATGGACTTCCATTACTTGAACTGTAACTGTTTCTTTGTCCCTTTTATTGCCTTTTTGTATAGTTTATGTTTCAATATGTTTGCTGTAGACACACTTAATTGGGGGGTTGGCCTGAGCAGATCAAAAACATGCATAGACAACTCACACAGATCGAGCTAGTCCCAAACTAAGAAATGACTTGTATTATGGGTACTAGCGCGACGACACACATACATTACACTGAACACATATACATGTAACACCCAGACCTAGGACAATTTGGAAAAGGTCATTCTTCACTTTGCCCTGGCCGGGAATCGAACCCGGGACCTCGTTACTCAAAGGCAAGAGCGTTACCTCCTCGCCACACAGGCAGTCAATATTATTCTCTTTCTTTTTATTTTCATATCTGTTTTGTAAACTGTGTGTCTCTATGTAATAAATAAATACATGAATATATAATGA
This sequence comes from Athripsodes cinereus, assembly GCA_947579605.1. Lineage (NCBI taxonomy): Eukaryota > Metazoa > Arthropoda > Insecta > Trichoptera > Leptoceridae > Athripsodes > Athripsodes cinereus. Next base: position 12,188,196 of record OX388325.1, on the reverse strand, counting down.
ATAATATATTAGCACAGGACAGCACTCTAACTCATTCCCTCTCACATGGTTCAATTTATATTTTCGTAGGAATGTAGATTTTATTGTAAGCATACTTTTGCTTGAATTTTGACAAATATGTGTATTGTATGAGCTGTATAGAGGATTTCTAACTGATGTTGTGCAGGAGAAATGAGATAATCAAGTAGATGAATTATTGTGATGTTATTTTTTTTTGTAGTTTGTTGATACTTTGAATGAGAAATTTGTGATTTTTTCTTTTTTATGTAAAAGGCATTGAATGTTAATTATTTTATTATTATTGGATAATTAATATTGGCCGTTTTTATGATTTAAATCATCTCAAGAACGCAATTACACTATTATTTCACATTATAATTTATTGTTTACTATTTTTACAATACAAGTTTGGTTAAATATTATTGTCATAAATTTTGATTACTTTTAATTTGTATGTTTCTATTTTTACAATTTATTATTTAAACTTTAGCACAGTAAACACTAAAAACAATATAATTTAATAAACTACACTGTATTTTAGTCGGAATGCAAAAATATATAAAATCAATTGATGTTTAACTGTTATTTTGATTAATTATAAAAGAAGGAGAAGTTATGGGTTCAGGCAGCTACAAAAGCGCCATCTAACAAAAAAATGATTAAATAAATAGTGCGCAGTAGAGGGTAATTTTTCCCAGATTATTTTTTCATTCCCGGGAAACAGGAAATTTAAAAATGAATTTAAAAAAGACACATTTTGAGTTGGATATTTTAAAAGTTTTACGTTTTGCAAAAAAAGTTAATTCAAAAATAAAATAATTACAGCTAGATCCTATCAAGCATAAAGATATCATGGATTTTGGCAAAGCTTTTCTATCAAACAAAAATGGAGCTCATGTGGTGATTTTTGATTTCAAAAAATGAGAAATTTTATCAAAAATATATTTTTTTGATCGGTCAATATCCATGAACAAAACAAAAAAAAATGACAATTTGCTGCACTAATATTTTTAAGAACTATCGAACTTTTCGAAATATAAAAAAAAAACATGAAAAATTGTAGTATTATTCTACATTGTCTGCCAAACACCCCCGATTTCAATGTTTAGAATTACGTTTTTTTAAACTAATACTACTACTACTATACCATCACGGCATATCCCACAAGTGGGGTAGCCAGCAGATCAGCTGCATGTAAGAAACATGCAAACTGTCCTTTTCGTGCCAATATAAAATTAAGACATTCAGGATGGGTAGCAAGCCTCATCGCTTTCATTAAGATGTAAAATGTCTTATTTTTTTCGAACACCTACCTTTTACAGGACACTCGAAAACTTACGCAGAAGAGTGGAAGACCAATTCTTTACCGGGTGCTCATAAACTAATACATTGGAGCTATAATTAAGTTTTTTTTTTTAAATATTTGTTTTCTTGTTTTATCACATCAAAATTTTCAACAGCGTCAACAAGTTAGTTTATTACGACTGTTACAGTTAACTGAACGAAGATTTCGGTGTCGGTGTTGCAATCTGCATGACTAATAATCATTCAAGTTGTTACACAGACTCTTTTACAGTTCATGGTGCCAGATTATGGAACCAGCTTCCATCAAAAACCCGAACATGTATGTCTTTTAATACTTTCAAGAGGAAGATCAATGTTCACTAGTCATTTTTGTCGTTACATAGATTCGTCCTTACATACATTTTTTTTTTCTTCTTTCTTCTCGTGTATTCATTCACAATGAGCAGTCCATCCCCTTAACCCCTCCTTCCCCAACACGTGTGTTGCACTTATAATAATAATAATTATTTTTTAGTTTATTTATAAATATATATATATATGAGATGAATGTTTTACTCCATTTCACTGCGTACAGTCTGGCAGAGACTTGGCTCTTGCCTTTGCATACGGAACGAGGCTTGGCCCGTCACCGGAACATGCAGTTTGGATTTGTCGAAGGGATGTTATGTTTCGACATTGGCGCATGTGTCTCATCAGGACCATCTTACATAATGGCCGACACAACATCAAATCCAGTATGCGAGGAGCATCGCATATTATGAAGACTGTATGATCCAATTTTCATCCGAAATGCATGTACAACATGCACCTCATGAATGAAAGATCATTTGATTTTACGCAGGAGACAGTATGAAGGTGAAGGTTTTACTCCATTTCACTGCGTACAGTCGGGCAGAGACTTGGCTCATGCCTTTGCATACGGAACAAGGCTTGGCCCGTCA